>JAHWFP010122425.1:567-39649 GCA_023313725.1 Lithobius niger
CATTTTAAGCTATACAAATTGAAAATCGGTTCATTGGTTCGATCTCTAGGTGAGAGCAAAAGTTCTAGTCCATTTGGCTTTCCGTGTCAAGAATATTGAGTTGCATTAAAACAGCCTACGAAAGGCCCTAGTCGATGTCCATACCTACGTTTTAAGGTATAGAACTTGAAAATCGGTTTAGTGGTTCGATCTCCAGGTCAGAGCAAAGAGTCCCAACAACAACAACAACAACAACAACAACAAGAACAAGAACAAAAACAGTGGACGCCGAACGGTTCAATTGTTGTCATTAAAATTTGTAATGCGGTGAAATAGTTATGACACGACCCCAAATACCGAATTTCGTTGGTCTATGTCAATTTTGGGCGAAACTATAGGAGTTCAAAGTTTGACGTTTAACACGGAAGTTCATGCTGAGGCTTACATAAATAATAATGTAAGAAGATATTTCGCTTAGGAGCAGACTTAAATTGTGAGCAAACTTTATGGAGGCATTGTTAGGGAGGATTAAACAAAGGGTTTCAAAGGGTATAACGAGCGTTAACCAAAGGGTTTTTAGCGAGCGTTAACCGCACCCGGTCATCTGCCCGACGAATCCCTAAGGCCCTATGTCTGCAGCACCCGGAATGGATTCCCAGTTAAGCAGCATTGGCCCCGATTGATACTTGGGTGGGTGACCTCCTGGGAGCGTTAACCACTCCTGGATTAAACAGACGAAGCTTCAACAATCAGCAAGAGGGCGAACGGGCTGATTCTTGCCACGGTAGCAAAGAAAAAGGGCGAGCGGGCGACAACGAGAACGGATACATGCTCTAACAATTAGAAACAAACACTATTGCTTCAATATTGCTGACTATTAGAGCCGAGTTGAATCAGTGGGAATCAGCTGGACTGGCGTATGTTCCGCCGTGGGGCAACTAGTTTGTGTAAATTTCAGGTACCACGTTAATGATAGCTATTGTTTAAAGAAGCTCTAAAAAAATGGCTACCCCTCAAGAGGAAGTGCAATGTGCCAACACTGTCCCTGTCTCCATCAATTTCGTGTGTCATGCACGAATTCACGGACTGTAATGGTGGATCTCTTCTAATAGGGCAGTGACACGACGTAGTGTTATTGTATATAACTCTATGGTAGAGCCAGTAACTGGGTTAGCTGCAAGGTGCACTGGTGGGGGAAAACAAGAGCATCTTACGGAAGCCAATATGCTATTAGACTTCATTTCTTAGACCTAAAACGCGAAATTTTTGTCGATTTGTTGGCAGTTGCTGACATTTTTAAGCAAGTGGAATCTTCATTTTCCGATTACAACCTAAGCAGCATAAGGGATTGGAGAAAACAACGGTATTTTAAGCCTACGAAATCCACTTTCAAAGCACTGGCGTGACTAGAAGTGCCGTTGTTTAACCCACCATTTCAATCTAGTGCCCCCTGCAGGTATCTCTCTTGTGACAATATAACGTCACGTGACGCTGCTCTATACTTAGTTCTGAAGTTTCACATACTTGTGCGTTGTCTTGAGGGTCAGCCATTTCTTTAAACAATAGCTATCATCAACGTAGTACCTGAAATTTACACAAATGCAATATGATTCAAAATCTTGTTGCAATGTGATTACAAATTTTGATAACCCCCAGCACATACCACCAGATTTGATTCAGACATCGTATCAATTGCCTTTGTAATAAATTTCTAAGTCGTAAAGATTCTTTATGGACACCCTATGTGCAATGAAAACCAATTTCCATGAAGCGGACGGTAACAATGGCCAGTTTTTAATGCAGACTATTTGCTTCGTTTACCCTTTACCTTGTAATTTATTCTTTATTTTATGCTATAGAAGCATTTTTCCCCCGAATCGTGGCCAGATTCTACGACGTTATTGCGTAAAAGAAAAAAATGGAAAACTTATCTACAGTAGCAAATAGTGCAGACAACTGTATTAGCAGGCTGTAAATAATAAAAATGCAAAATTGGAAATTAGCGATCAGCGAAAATCCTACACTATAAAAAAACTTAGTACAGTAAGCCACCTTTATGCACTTACGTTTCGTTAAAAGTGACGTGACGGGTCACATCACTGGAATGAAACGTGACGTAATTACAAAAAGGTGGCTTAAAGGCGCCCGTTCACCATTTCGATAGCGGTGCCCATAGTCTAAACACGGCATCCATGTTCCAGATTCTCCGTCATCCAATAGGCCGATGTGGATCACGTGATCTCGTTTTAGTTATGAAAATTGCGGCGTTGCTGCGAATAGTGTTGTTCTATTTTTAATTTATCGCTGTTTTCTTTATATTGCTCGAAGATTCTACGGTGCTACATCAAGGAGTTGAAAAGGTTAAAAGGCGCCTAATTTAAACCCTTACCAGACAGAATCAAATTTCGTGCGAATCGATGCGTTACTACATGCCTACATGGTCAGATTTGTTGCACTCAAAGTAGTGCGTATGGCGTTCATTATCCGATGTTGACGCCTTTGGTAAACCATCCTGTGACACCATGGAAGCCAGTCGGGTCAGGGCTTTACTGTACTACGTTATTTCGAGTGTAGGATTTTCCGCAGATGGCTTATTTCAATTTACCTTTTTTATTGGCAAGTTGTAGTTTGAAAATGCCGTAGCTCATTACGAAAATTTTACGAATTTTTCATTTCCAGAGGGTTAAAGAAAACGAACTGGCCCATTGGTCGTAAAACCATGGAGTTGGCCAACGTTTTGGTCCGTAAATAAGATTAGTACAACAAGTGTGCCTGTTTTAACACCAGTATAAGTGTATTTAAACTGATTCGTCTCCGATAAACTAAACGTACGCTGAAGTCTTTTTCTTCTTGCAATTTTCATGAAATTTGTTACCTGAATAAAGCTTGTAAGCCACTAAAAATTAATTAAGGTGTTCTCGGGAGCGCACGCATGGGTTTTTTTGTCAGCGCGTGAAATTTTTTTTTCTGACATTGGCTAAAAAAAATAAAAAAAAAATCCGATCACGTATCAGTACATTTATCAAACATTACCTGGAGCCGATGACCACATCTGCTCTTTGCTCCATTCACATAAACGCAACGAAACAAACGAAACAAATCTAAGGGTCGTTCAGAGACATGTCACAACTAAAAATTTGGATATAAAAAATGACTTATCAAATGTGCAACTTTTGCACGATCACCCTGTAATTAAAACACAAATATTGTAACTCCACAACGGAATGTAAGCTACTGATTTTTTTTTTATTTGGTAATAAAAAAAAAGCCAAAAATTACGAATAAAACGTAAAAAAAAAAAACACCGCCTGCTCGCGTCAATTTTTTTTAGTACCACTCCCGAGAACTACTTAAATAATTCTTAAACCATGCGTAATGGCTGTTTGCCGTGACGTCACCATGAGTTAGCCAATGACGAACGAAAACAACGGCTGTTTGGCCGTCTGATTGGACTAGCCCAGTCACGTGATATGCACGTCACAGCAAACAGCCATGGCGCGTGGTATAGCGGTCTTATGTTCTAACTTCTGTAGCTGTAGAAATCATAAACCTGGAACTTATGGCAGCTGGCTATATCCAGAAGCGGCATTCAGGAGGTGTCTCCAACACGTCCCACCGTTCGTATTAAGTCCTGAACACATGAGGCCAGTTGCCGAAGTTGTGTCCGTTTTTACTTTTGCGGAAAACGCACGTTAAAAATTAAGCTAGGGGTCGGTTTATAGCAAATAAATATGGGTAAAAAAAATGCCTTTTGCTGTGTGTAGTGCAAGAATGTGTTAGTTCGCAATAAGAAGCGTTTAAACAGAGAGAGGGGTTCGACAAAGCAAGAAATCCAGTACTCCCAAGAATTAGATTTATAAATCCCTTGCAAATCTTGTGCAAATCAGTGTAAATCTGTAAACTTGTGTAAATCATACAAATCTTGTAAATCATGTAAATCTTGCGTAAATCATTTAAATTTTACTTAGGGACCGGTCGTTATTTATGGCCAGTGGGGGGGGGGCCCCGGAAATGAAAATGTGACCACCAAAATTTTGATGACCCCCTCCAGACCTTGACAAATTTTCGACCCCCTCCATGTCCAAAAATAATGTGACCTCCCCCCACCCCCCCCCCAAAAAAAAAATGCACTTCTCGCTAATGAGACTGTCTGTATAGATGATTTCCTATAGCCAAGATTAGTGTTGTAGCCAAATTAAGTAAGTAGCTCTCCACACTGACAGTAACCAATAGTTGAAGGAAACGTACCTCGTTTTTAATGAAAAGACACTTTGGGTTAAAATTGTTCTGTACAATGTTCCTTATATCCATCTCTTGCCAAGAGTCATATAAGTATGGTCAACACAGTGTCTGCTTGTATGACCACATCCGTAACATAGCAAACACTGAAAGACAGAAGAAGCCAAGAAACCAGATGCCAAGGCTTTTCTGCAAAGTTCTCTGTACATAAAACTATACTGGCGGTATTGTTACTAACAGCTTCAAAACCTTGTAAATACTCACATCATGAGGGGGCCTGGGTGAGCTTGCCCCCCCCCCCTCCACCCCCAGAAGCTGATGCGCTTTTAGAAATTTTGACTGTTGAAAGTGCCACGTTTGAGGTTCAAAAATGACTTTTTTCCCAGTTTGGGCAGTGTGTTTTGACCCCCTCCCCCTCTTGACAGGATCTGAAAAATTTATGACCCCCCTCGAGAGGGTCCAAAAAATTCATTACCCCCCTAATTTCCTCCCCCCCCCCCCACCGGCGATAAATAAAGACTAGTCCCTTAAATCTTTTGTAAATCTTTAAATTATAGCAAATCTTCATGTAAATCTGTAAACTTGCAAAATGTTACGTAAATGTTTAAATCTCCTGCAAATCCGTGTAAATCTTGCAAAACTTGATGTAAATTGTTAAATCTAATATAAATATAATACGCTTAGGTTGGGCAAGCAATTCATCATTATGCACTATAATGAGAGAGGGCGAGCGACCGACAATGTCAAACAAACGGGTGTGGCCTGTAACAATCGAAATATTGCTTTAATAATGCTACCTCTTAAAGCAGACTTGAAGAGTTTCAAAGTTGGTTCAGTAACAATCACTGCGTGCACGAACGTTGTTGAGTTTATTACGCTTGGTATCAGAACGGAAAAACGGGAATTGAGCGTCCTTCATTGAAAAAAAGACATTTACTTCCATAAAAAAAACGAATCAGCAGGGGTTAAAATGGAGAGGGAGCATGGATGGGGATATTCAGACCACTTAAAGGGGTATCCGGGTCGGGGACGGGGGAGGAGAAAGGGGTTAGGGGGGGGGGGGAATCAGACCATACAACTGGGTAGGCCTCTGGGGAGTTCGGAGGAGGAAGGAGGGGGCAATCGGTACCCTTTTCATTCCATACTGCCAACTACAGTATTTCGCTCAGGTATTCGGGAACCGTCTAGTCTTATTTAAATCTTTAAATCCCAGCAAATCCGTAAATCTCCGTAAATTCATTGGAAAATTTACAGATTTTTACAAATCTCGTTCCATTTTTTGTCTTTGTCGAACCCCTCGGTTTAAACGACCTTAAAAGGAGGAAGCCATTTTGTTTCTCGAGCCAAGACCGACTGGAGTAGAAAGTGCGTGTCTTGCCTCCCGCCCGACTCTATGCCACTTCTCGCACGTGCCAGGAAGTTAAAACTTCTTAGCACTGATCCTCGAATTATTTTCGAGGTGTTTTTTTTTTTTTAAATATAAGTTGCAGCCAGGTGAGTTTAATTTAATTTAAATTTAATGAAGTAACTATACCAAGGCACATATCAACCGTGCTGTAGTCAGGGTTGTTTCGCCTAGCTTTTATTTTATTTTATTTTAAATGTATAAAGCCGTTAAAAATTAATTAAGTGGTTCTCAGGAGTAGCACTGAAAAAATTGACGCGAGCCAACGGTGTTTTTTTGTTTTTTTTTCACTTTTATTCGTTATTTTTCAGGTGCGGCGATGGTTTTTATTTTTTTTTTTTTTACCAAGCAAAACAAAATCATTAGCTTACGTTTTGTTATGGAGTAAAAAATCTGTGTTTTAATGCCGGGATCAGCGCGCAAAAGTAGCACATTTGATAAAAGTCATTTTTTTAGAGCCAAGTACTTAGTTGTGACATGCCTTTGAATGGTTCTAGATTCGTTTTGAGGCGATCTTGTGAACAGAGCAAAGAGCTGGATGTGGTCATCGGTTCCAGAAAGTGTTTGGTGAAAGGGTTGATGCGAGATCTGCATTTTTTTTAGACAAAAATGTTTCATACGCCCCAAGAAAAAAAAAACCCATGCGTGGTCTCCTGAGAAGCCCTTAATTAACTTTTAGCGGCCTACCATTTTTTGGCGACGTTAAATCAACTGGTCAGGAGCCAGGAGTTGAAATTCGCTCCTTCCCTCCCAGATGCCCTTTCAACCCCGGTGGAAAGCAAGAACTAAAATGAGAGTTCTTGGATATTCTCTAACGGTATGACATTTATTCTCTCCTGCAAAAACGTATGACGTATTGACATTCTTCACTCCTGTCCCCTCGACACCTCCCCCCCCCAATCGCCTGCCTCTCTTCTACCTGCCCCCTCTTTTCCTGGCTAGCTAAAAAAGAACCTCACATGTCTCTGATTTACAAACATAATTTGTCAGTGGTTTCATGTACCAGGCGGAGCGGCGGCCAAGCCAAATATCTCGGTGGCGCAGCCTTCGGATTTTAAAATACAACCCCTTCCTTTTGTGACAACAGCAGCCTTCTCGTTGTAGTTCCCCCTCCCAACTCTATTCCCCCTCTACTACCGGTTCTGTAGGAAAGGGAAGGGGGGAGGGGAGGGTTTGGAGGGACGAGTTTAACAGTGGAGTTCAATCCGCAGCAACTTCCATTTCCGTTATTTTTCGTTGAAGAATTTTATTTTGATTAATTATGTTTCGAGGAGTATGGTTAATAAAAATAGCACAACTTGCAGCCGACTGAGTCAAATTTAATTTAATTTTAGTGAAATACTTATCCACTACAAAACCAAACCTGTTGTTAAGAGAAGCTGCCTATAGTTTCCAAAACGGGTTGGCGTTTGAAATGAATCAAATCATTCAATCAAGGAAAGGCCGCCAAGGTTATACCATGGCACAAATGAACCGTGATGTAATGGGGGTTGTTTCTCCTAGGTTTTATTTTGTGATTTTATTTTAAATGTGTAAAAATATCCGTCGTAACACCCAGGGACAACAGGGTATTTACGTATTTAAATTCTCACTGCAGTTTTATTTTATTTTATTTTATTTTTTATTTATGTATTCATTTTATTTTTATTTTATTTTTGCAGTTTACCATGTCCTGGTGTACGGCTGATGGTTACGGCTGAATGTATCAGCTGAACTTTACCTCTTCTTCAGTGAAGATCGGCTTAAACATATGGAGTTTCCCAGTACGCAGGAACGAAGAATAAGAAATCATATTTTAACATACTAAATCTTAAATATATCCATTGATTTGCCCAGTGAAACCTTTTTTGAGCTCTCCAATGTCGGTTTTACTCGTGGACACACAAAGAAGCTCAAGAAGCCAGCTTTCAGAACTGACAATGGCAAATCTTGTTTTACTGTACGTTCCATTCGTAGGTGAAATGCCTTACCTGACTCTGTGGTGAATACTCGCTCAGCAGCTGGATGAGTCGCTATGACAAACACTAAAATCTAAACCCCCACACTGATGTTTTAAACATATGCTTTTTGTCAGTTTTCCACTTTTATTGTTATTCATTCCATGAATGGTACCCTCTGACTGGGCGAAAAGATCGCAAGTACATGGGAAGTAAAACACATTTAATTTTCGGGCTATTCAAAATTCTTCAGGTCTTGATCATAATAAAATCAACACAAAAGGTAAAAATTCAACAGCCAAAGCGCCGTCTTGTTGATTGACGAGGGAGCTTTGGCTCTTGAATTTGTACCTTTTGTGCTGATTTTGTAGTGACCAAGGCCTGAAAAATTTATAATTGGACGAAAATTAAATGTGTTTTGCTGTCCATGTAAACTTGCGAGCTTTTGGCCCAGTCAGAGGGTACCATGTATGCAACCGTCTGCCTTCGCAAAACAACGTTTTACCTGATGTTATTTATACCATTATCGAAATTTATAACTCATGCCCCTTTTTGGTATCTTATTTGCCCAGCTCCCCGCACGCTTTGCCCCCCCCCCCCCCCTCTCACCATTCTCCCTGGTCTTCATTTATGAAGGCAACAAACGAAAAAAAGGGAATAGTAGTAGTTTTGCAGCCGTGAAAAGACTTATTCCTCACCCAGACGCATGGGCTTTCGAGATTTGGAAAATGCGAGCGCTAGGGCAACCTACGAGGCTGGCCCGACCGCTGATTGGATGCCGAGCCGACGCCGTGCTACAAAACCAATCAAAGAAAACTATTTTTTTCTTTACTCCCCCTCCCAACTCCTCCACTTCCGTCATTCCCAACCCGGCCCCCCCCCCCCCCCCCTCAACCCTTGCGCAGACTTCCCGTATTTCCAATCGTTTCCCTCAACCAGGCTATATCTAAACTGTAGTCTACAGACAGACGGGCGGACAGACATACAAACAAGAGAAAGACAGACACAAGAAGAAAAACTAATTCATCGAACTGTTAACCCCCTTCCTCCCGGCCCCCCTCCCCCCAACGTCTATCTCTCCTCCCTCATCCAAATCTCATCCTCCATGGAATGAATTTATATCGAATCTCTGGTGCGGCTGAAGTGAAACAAAAACAACTTTTTCTTTTCCGTACGGAAACTGTTTCTTTCACTCTCTCCCTAAAGAGCAACACAATTTTGAAGAGACGCCATTTTTTTCCTTTTTTTTTCTTTTTCTATTTTGCTATTTTTTCGTCCATACCTTATATTCCGTGTGACAGGATTCAGGTCTGAAGCACGATCGACCAAAAGAGTACAACATATTATTAGGGGTGGGGAGTGGGGGGGGGGGGGGGAAAGGAAATTTGACGTATTTTCAGATGCAGGGGGTTATGCCAAGTGTTACAGTGGTGTTACAAAGGGGAAGAGGTCTAAATTCTTAGAGAAAAAGGGTTAGGTAATTTGTGAAAGCTCCACAATCTTGGCGGCTACAATTTCAAAACTTCGAGTGCTACACGTTTCGGTCGAAATTCTCCCTTTGCTTCTTGAGCAATGGCCAAGGCAGGCAAAGTTAGCTTGATACGTTTGAATGGCTTTGATGGCTTTCCGTACGGTTGGATAATGGCCAACCAAAGATCCGAAACCTCTGTTCCAGCCCTCCGTAGCATCGTTTGTTCGACTAGTACCTGCAATTGTTGCGTCGCTTATAGTACTACACATGGAGCTCAACTAATTTGCATTTATTTACATAAACCCACGTAACCACTCGGGCGAGTTACTTTTCTTTTTTCTTTTTTTCGGACCGAATTTTCGTAGGACCGAATTGTCGCACTATCTGTAATTTTGGGACCTAATTCTCCAGGACGCAATTGTCATGAACCCGTTTGAAACATGTACTCACGTTCCAAATAAGCTAGGGTTACTTGAAATCGGTATCTTTCTGATTAGCGACCCTGAAAACCAGTTCCAAGCCAAGCCAAAAAAAAAACTGAAAAAAAAATTATAAAACGTACGCTTCGAATAATTGTGACCTTTAAAACTCGAAAGGGTCGTAAACGAGCTGCCTCCAAGACCCACTGAAAAAAAAGTCCAACCCATCTGATAAATTGTCATTGTATTTGCCTGGAGTCGCGGCCATCGTCCCTAGGCGAAAATAATCTTTGGAAAACTGAATTAAAGGGCTTCCTGATCACAATAAAGCGGAGATGCATTGTGTGCCGTTGGGGAGGGGGGGGGAGCAATGGCGTGCATATCAGGGGAAGCAGGGGGGGAAGCTTTGCACCTGCCCTTTTCGCAAAAAAAAGGCCTTTTTGTGCCGATGTTCGCTGCCGGCAGTGTCTCAGAAAGTGTCTGAAAGCCAGAAAAACAAAAGCCGAAAGGGGGGGGGGGGGCCTAAAATGGGCAAAAAAGGAAAATTGCCTTAAAAGAGTGAGAGAGTGAAAAAAAAGTCACCAGGAAAAAATGTCCACTAAACTTGCTGTGCTCTTTTACTTGAAGTTGCCCCAGCCCTCTCGGGGGAATGGTAGGTTTACGCCTTACTGGGCAGGAGGGTGGTCGGAAAAAGGGGGTTCATACGTGTTACTTCTCTAGTTAGCTAGACATATTTTACAATCACTCAACCAGGACACGACTTTTCCGAATTTTGTTCATGTCGACGAATCAAGACGTTTCTTTTGGCATATGAACCGCGTCATCAGCCATTCCAGTTACCTCTACCGACTGCAGGGTAAGCCCCTTTAACAGTTTTCTACTCTGAGTCTCCTGTAAAACCGGATGCCTTCGACGTTCGGCTAATGATCTAACCACGGTTTTACTATAAGTTCGGAATTATATAAATTAGAAATTCCCAGTTTGTGAAAAATGGGAATATGTATTCTTAAAGTTGTTTATTTTCTCGCATAGGGTAATTATGCACCGGTGGGTACTGAGTAAGGATGCAACTATAGCGTCTGAATTAATTCTGGGTCTGAATTAGGATTTAGAAGGATTTCTGTCCAAAGGTGAGTATCAATTATAGTGACTTGAGTTCGTTTAGAATGATAGTCAGTGAACCAGGAGTGAGTAAGTCCTCTAATTCCACAAAGGGTCAACAATCGAGCATGATAAACGGTGTCAAATGCTTTCGTTAAGTCCATATAGACACCCAAAACTACCTTGTCAGAGCACTATGCTACAAGGTGGTGTGCAAGGGAAGCAGTGAGGGGGGGGGGGGCGTTGGCCCTGCCCATTTTTGCCCTTTTTGAAGAAAAAAACATGTCCTATTTTGCTTTTCTGCACTGAAAAATGTTGGTCGCAGCGAGGAGAAAGGGCTTAAAGCCCTAAAAAGGGCAAAAAGAAAGCCAGGAAGGCCAAGAAAGGGGCCAAAAATGGTAAAAATTGAGTGACAAGCGAAAAAAAATATACATATATACTGTACAGGGTGTCCCAGAATGTACTCCGGTATTTCATTGTTTAAAGGGCAATTACATTCATCTTGACATGCATGTTCGACTTTTGGATCACTTACACAATAACTAAACACAAGAATTGTGGTAAGAATACGTTACGTACGTCCGATAAAACAATTTAATTACCGCATCACCAAAACACGACACGGATATCGCCATTCAGCACCTTCCTAAACCACCGAACAGAGCGAACAGAACGCACCACTGTTAGACAGTTTGGCTCCAAACTTGACATCGCGCGTGCGCAGTGATGTTGCATCAGCCGTTCAGTACGTTCCGAAACTGCAATCACAGCTCAGTAAAATCAACAAGCCCAACAGAGCAGCACTCGTTACGTCATAACTTTTAAGGTGACCAAGTGATTGGTCCTCACGCATGCTCAAAAGCTCCACCACTGGCAACCACTCCAAACCACCTCCTCGAGATGGTGTGCAATTTGGCATTGCTCGCGTCTGGTTACATCCATGAGCCTAGCCAGGGGCGAGTTGCTCGTCAAACACGAACGTCGAATATGACGCGTTGTGACGCAATAGTTGCCATGTTTGCACACGACGTGGCCATCGATTCCGGCAAAATCGCGTCATATTCGCCGTTCGTGTTTGACGAGCAACTCGCCCCTGGCTAGGCTCATGGATGTAACCAGACGCGAGCAATGCCAAATTGCACACCATCTCGAGGAGGTGGTTTGGAGTGGTTGCCAGTGGTGGAGCTTTTGAGCATGCGTGAGGAACCGGAAACAGATTCATCGCTGACGATATATGACGTAAGCAAGCCACATCAACACGACTATAGTAGGAAATGAGCTGAACTGTCACCAACAGTGGTGCGTTTGCTTCGTTCTGTTCGGTGCTTTAGGAAGGCACTGCTATTTTTGCTGGAACGCGCAGAAATGAATGCCGACAGACGGAGCTCAACGATTTCGACTCGCAGCCGATTGAGATATGCTGTGTTGACAATGAGGAGCTCAAGCGTCTGACGGCCTTAGCTCAAATCGACAGTAGTGGCCAGCTAAGGCCGTCAGACGCATGAGCTCCTCACAGCCAACCGAGCTATCTCAGTCGACTCTTATAGTCGAAATCAAAGAGCTCCACCTGTCGGCATTAATTTCTGCGCGTTCCAGCAAAACAATGGCGATCTCCGTGTCGTGTTTTGGTGATGCATTAATTAAATTGTTTTATCGGACGTACGTAACGTATTCTTACCGCAATTCTTGTGCTTAGTTATTGTGTAAGTGAGCCAAAAGTCAAACATGCACGTCAAAATGGATGTAATTGCCCTTTAAGAAAATGGAACTATACGTGTGATATCAACAAACGGTTTTTTTTTTAACTGAAAGCACATCTCACCAAGTTTTGTAAGTCGCCACGTGAGCACCCTTTGTTGCACGTTATGAGTCAGTATGTGGCAGGAATTCGATTTCTTGCCACGTATTGTCTAACGTTTGTGTGGTAACCAAGCAATGGCGTCGTTAATTCGTTGTCGGAAGTTCATAAACGTTTGTAACTGGGGTACAATAAACTTTATCCTTGATGGTGAAAGCTTGAGGCCTCTATAGACACTTGTCGGATGGATTTCCGTGGGCTGCGAGAAAAAACTTACAGGAACGGTTTCAACTTGGTCATCATTTGAGTTATTTGGTCTGCCTTGGCCTTTTCTTAGGTTAACACACTGCCGGTTTCCTGAACTGCTGCATCCACCTATAGTAGTAGGTTTGTCTGGAGGTGCCTCAGATTGAGCTTATTCCCTACGTTATACCGCCTTGGGACTGCGATGATCGACTTTAACTATGCTAGCCAGAGAATGCACATACTCTTGCTGTATAGAGTCGCCATTTACACACAAATCTACGGTGCGTGCAGATTTGAATTTGATGAACACCCTTTGTTGCGCACGAGGATGCCAGTGGCCGTTGCAGAAACTTGGTGAATCGTGCTTTCAGTTTAAAAAAAAAAAAGTTTGTTGATATCATTTGTGGTTCCCGTTTTATTCTACCACACGCCATGTCTGTTTGCTGTGACGTGCACATCACGTGACTGGGCTAGTCCAATGAGACGGCCAAACAGCCGTTGTTCTCGTTCGTCATTGGCTAACTCATGGTGACGTCACGGCAAACAGCCATTGCGCATGTTTTAAGCATTGAAATACCGGAGTACATTCTGGGACACCCTGTACGGTACAGTATAGCCAGAAAAATAAAGCCTCGGCGTGCCCTTTTTTTAATCTGAAAGTTGCCCATGCCCTCTCGAATGTCTGTGCCCTCACGCTACTGATGCTACAGAGTAAAGAGTAAAAGTAAAGATATTTATTTCCATAAAGATGAAAATGGAAACAGGAAGGGACTGTTGGGATCCGCTAACGCCTGTCCAGCATTAAAAGGATAATACTCGTACATTATAGATAAAAGAGAAATAAGATACATACAACCAATTATGAGACTAAAATAGGAGCAATTGTAATCTACATAAAAACATTTAATAAATATTAAAAACAAAAACATATTATGAACATTTTAAAAATCTTGCAGGATCCGTTCTTCTAAGACGTTGTCTAAAAACACGTAAGTTCGCAGAATCCACCACCTCCGATGATGAGCTGTTCCAGGAGTACACCAGACGATTTGAGAAGAAATATTTTCTACAGTCTCTTTTTATAGGCGCAACCATCAGTTTAAGTGCGTGTCCCCTAGAATAGCCATTGCCACGAACCACAGAGAAAAGCTTTGGGTCAAAATCAACAAATCCCCGTAGGATGGAGAACGTTAAGCACAAATCTGCGTGCAATCGCCGCAGCTCGAGAGACTCGAGACCCAGCTACTAAGACCCATTACATAAGGCAAATTGTAGTATCCCGGAAGGAACGAACGCTGCACAGATTCAATATGTTTGATGTCTCTAAGATGATATGGAGACCAGACTGAGCTGGCATATTCGAGAATAGGCCGCACATATAGGTTTTAATTAGAGTAAGCACGTCACGAGAGATAAAGCATCTTCTCACCACATAACTAATTCGTTTTGCTCTGCTAACTAGCTGATTACACTGGTGCAACGATACATATTCGGTGCAACGATTTCTGAGAAAACTGTACTGGTTGTTGTGGATGAGTTTGTTTTCTACCAGGTATACAATAACAAGACTGTTTTACATTGCCTCTTCAAGAAGTTTGGAGATAGTAGAAGGCAACACAATTGGTCTGTAGTTGTTGGGGTCTTTACGACAGCCCTTCTTAAAAATAACTATGCAGTGTGCGTTAAAAAATTGTGGAAACATGCCAGTTTCGAAGGAAAGTTCGAAAACATGAACAAGCAACGGAGCAAGGGTGTGTGATTCATACGTCTAATTACATTAGACGAAAATTCCATCACAACTCAGAATTTTGCCGTCCTGACAATTTATGTTGTTATGGACTTCATACTCGGTAACAGGTGTAACAAACATGGACTTTTCGCAAGAGGTGGCCATATGCATACTCTGTCCATTAGGCGCTATATTGCTAGCCAAATTCTTCCCATCACCAGTGAAAAAAAAATGGTTGAATTCATTATGTGTAGGCCTTAGGATCATTAACAAGCGAAACTCTAAATCCATTAACACCTTAGTTCATTCGGGAAAGTTTTAGGTTGTTTTTTCGAACTTGTAATTTCGTTTAAATGCCGTTTTTTTTTTTTTTTATAATCATTTCTACAGCTTTAGAAATTTCGTCCTGGCAGTACTGTTCTTTAGCTTCAGAGATTAACTTTTAAGAATATTTCAGTAATTAATAAGTCCATTGCGATAAGTCTGGTTTTCAGGATCCCTTTTCGTGGTTTTGTAAGATCTAACAGATTTTGAAACGGCAGGGGTTAAGGTTTCGTATCTTTTGCCTAAAGGACTTTGTTAAAAGTAGTTTTACATGTTTGCGCACATACTTACAAGAAAAGAACACTAGAAAAATTTTACTAAAGAATCGTGAGTTGCATCAAAATAAAATCTGACGCGTTTATCTTTGACCCAAAACATCCCAAGGGCGTCCCTACATTGGGGCTATTGGGCTCAAGCGTCCCTCCCCCTCAATCCCCCCCCAAGAGGCTGGTTGCCCTTTTTACGCATAAAAAAAAAGGTTGTAAAAAATGCTGCGAGCGTAAAATGTTAAAAATGTAAGCCTTGCTTTGCAACATGGCAAGGGATGGTGTGGAGACTTCTCCCCAGTGCATGCGTCACGTGATTTCGGAACGTTGATTGACCTTTTTATTGATCATTTATTTTGCCCTTTCCGGAGTTTCGAGTCCACCCCTTTTTGCCCTTCTGCGGGCGCCCTTGGTCACCATATCATCGTCGACTGGTTGCACCTGTTGTTGTTTGACGTGCACCCTGCACTAGCCGTGGCGCCAGAAGGAGAGAGAGAGGGACAATTTTGCTAGGTAAATCCCATCGGAAATTTACCAGGATCGACGTGAGCACGCGACAACACATGGCCCTTTCCTTCCCGAACATGCCAGCGGTGGCCGAGGTCGGACTCGAACCCGGGACCCCTGGTACATGAGACGGTGATGCTAGCTATCAGGCTACTTGCTCCATTCTGGTCGCACCTCTGGGATTATAAACAATGCTTGTGCACGAGACATCGTCATCGTTACCACTCAACAAAGATCCGCAATATTGTGTTTACGTCTCCCCCCCCTCCCCCCCTCCCCAAACTCCACTTCTTGGGTAGAGCTGGATACGGGCTTCCTATGAATTGTTGGGGGAGTGTGTGGAGTGGTTGGCGACTTGTCCTAAATTGGCTGAGAGATTCCAGATTTTTTGTTTGTTTCTATTTCCTCTTTTTTCCTCCCTATTTTTTTTTTTTTCCATTTCGTTTTATCTTGCTTTTCCCTTTCCGTTTCCACGGGTTTCTGCTTCTTACTTTTCCGCCAAAAGCAAGTAAAGCACACAAACACTCACCGCGCCACCAACCAACCAATCGCTCGCGCTCGTGATGCCACAACTTCGTTTCTCCCATATTACGGAACGTTTTCATTACTCGTCGAGTTGAGTCGACAGACCAACCAACCCACCCCGCGACCCGTTTCTTTCGCAGCGTCGTACCCCCGGGCAAATACTCTTAAGACACTTTGGCGCAATAACACCCGTAAATTGATATGCCTCGCCCCTAAATGGCTATTTATTTCCAGAGAAGGGCGGTGGGGGTGACGGTTGGCGGGGAGAGGGGGGGGGGGAGGAGGAGGCAAGATGCTTCTCGTGATCGAAAAGGGCGGCAAAACAAACCGAGCTGGGTGTAAGGGGGATCGGGTGGTTTTTTTTTTTAGGGTGTATGATGATAATAATAATACCTCTTTCTCGTAGTCTGCTGTAGCCCCTATAAATCACACCTCTCCTTGCCGAAATTCTCTCTTACATTAAGAGAGCTTTTCGTCGTTCTTGTGCAACTGGTTGCCAAAAAAGAGCAATTTCATTAAATGCGGCGCCCGAACGCCAATCTATTTTCCCACATCCACCGATAAACCCGAGGTAATGAAGTCACCTGTTATTAGACCACGTGATTGTGATGACTCTCATATTGCGGTATTCGATTACTTCTTGCAATCGAGTGTGTATGGTCTGTTGCAACAAAAACAGTCCTTACCTTCCAGGACCATTCCAAGATAATTCACTGATGTTTTGTTTCCAGGGTTATTCGGGATTTTATTTTTTTCAGGTTATGCTGAGATAATAAATGTGATATATTGCTTTATTTATTCATTTTTTGATGTGTTTCTATGTTGAATCAATATGCTTCGGATATTGCCCGTTGCGCCTGGAAAAAAAAGGCTATGTGCACCTCGCATACACCAGAGAGTTATTGATCAGCGAGTGAAATTCTTTTGGGTAAACGTAACACAACACTCAAGCTCGAGAGATAAAGGTCGTTAAAGTGTGCGCGGCCTATCTTGAATTCGCCGCAGAACGACACAGAAAGCAGAGTAAAAAGCACACGTTTTTGAAAGCAGAGTGCCTTGTTGATATCCAAGATGGTTACAAAAACAATGGCGGCCGTCGATTAAAGCCGCCCCCTCCAGGAAGACATAGCCGCTCTTAAAATACTTCCAGGACTCAAGATACGCCGCGCACACAACAGAACATAGTAGTTACAAAAATATGAACGTTATTTCAAAAATGAGTGAAGCGGATTGTGGGTCGACTCGATAAATTTGCATCCTTAGCACATTTATTAAAATAACTAAAATTTCTACCCACACATGGGGGGGCCATGTGTGTGCAGAAATATCATGTGTATTTTAATAAATGTGGCAATGAAGCAAATTTATGGAGTCGACCCATAATCTTCACTCATTTTTTTTAGACAACAAAGTTTCCTGCTCTTCACCCTTTGTATGAACGTTACTGACACCTTTTTATATCAACAGAAAACGTTAAGCCGTGTCAGCAACCATACTTTTATGCTGCAAGGCAACCAGAATTCCAAATCAAACGAAGTTGCGGCCTTTTCTGACACTTTGATTTTCCTCTGATGCCTGGAAGTATCCAAAGTGCCTTTGCTGTAAAAGAAAAAAGTCTATAGTGTCCGCGACCTATCTTGAGTTCTCCTCAGAACGAACACAGATAATCGATTGTACGTTTTTAGTAGCAGAGTGCCTTGTTGATATCCAAGATGGTTACAAAAACAATGGCGGCCGTCGGTTAAAGCCAGGAAGACGTGGCCGCTCATAAAATACTCGCAGGACTCAAGATGGGCCGCGCACACAATAGTGACCGCTATTTTTTTTTTTTTTACATTTTATCAGGATTAGACAGATATCGAGCTGGTTGTCGTAGAACCGTGGCTGGCGAAACACTAGCGTGTGTTTTAATCCGTGATTAATGTTCAGCGGTATTGTAGTATAAGATTGGTTGGTATGCTTAATTGGAAATTAATGGAATATACTTACTTCCCTTACCAACTGTGAGAATGGGTAGTTTTCAGTGTACAAGCCAAACAAAAAGCGATCTAGGGGACTTTGAGCCAATCAGCGAGTTTGGAGGCACGTTTCTCTGCAACTTCGTTAACCGTCATTTAAGAGGTTAATAGTTCGGGAATATTAATTTCTAGATTTTTTTTAAACTGTCTTTTTTATTTAGGTTAGTTATAAAAATGAAAAACGTTATTTTGGGAACACACGATATTTTGGAGTGATGTTTTACGCAAAATTTTTTAAATTGTTAAAAATAAATTTCTTTTAAGATTATTGTTCGGTAACAAAAATCCCCCCCCCTCCCCACCTCCATCTTGCATAACATCGTTTATGTGTGGCTCCTGCGCAAAACCGTCAAATTCTGAAAATACGCCAAATAAAAGTATCCTAACCTATTCCACAACTAATAGATGTCATACAAAAACCCCACAAGGGTAAAGGGAACCATCAAGTTTTTGCCATAAAAAGTAGTGATATCATAGCCAAAATGGGTGCCAAGTTTGTTGTGGTCTGAACCGTGATCACTCAAGCTTAACTGACAATCACCGAGGTGTCAGTTAAAATTGAGTGATCAGGCTTGAGACAGAAAACTTGGTGGCCGCCATTTTGTCTCTGATATCACTACTTTCTATGGCAAAAACTTGATGGGTGCCTTTACCCTTATGGGATTTTTTTGGATGATATTACCTCTTTTGGTTGTTTTGTGGTTTTGCTTTAGTGAAGTATTGATTGAGAGCTCGTTATGAAAATATAATTGAAAATCGTTTCTTGAACAGCCTGGAGAAAATCGTCACTTTGGTTTAATTAATGGTTGCTGATTAATTATATTTCTAATAAGGTGCCCGTTGTATTACATGTGATTGTAAAACAGAAACAACTGAGCACGATAGGTTAGTTTAGTTTAGGCCTATTTAGATATTTTTTAATTTAATTTTTTAATTCAAGGAGCAGTAACCCTTTACGGATTTTCTTTTCCATAAACAGTTTACATAGACGATGAGATACTTTATTTATTTCAGATAAGTTACAATTACAATGTATCATTAGATTTAATTGTGAAAAAAAAAAAGTATCCTTACCTATTCGGCAACTCACAGATATTTTTATGTATTGCGGCAAAAGTCAGCAAAATAAAAAGTAATGAATTTTCATTAAAAGGGGGGAAAAAAGAATGACGTCAATTTCATTTCCTTTTTTCCAATTTTCCGCTTTTTGTTTCTACCAACGTCCATCAACGTTCGTTTTATTTTATTTTATTCTTCATTTTTTTCCCTTTAGGAAAGTTTTAAAAAGCCTTCTTTTGAGTTTAGTTTATATTCCCGTTTCCTCCCTTCAAACGAAACGAGGTCCCATCAGTTCCCCAGCAGTCACTCTGTCGAGCGACCTACAAGCAAAAACCGGCCGCTAACGTACAAGAACACCCCACCTATACCTTTTCCATGCTTCGTGACGCTAGCGACTCCTTGATCGCTATAAACGCTAGAAAACCACCTCGACGTGGAGGCTCTTTTTAAAATTCTTAAATGTTGAAGAAGTGACAGGCAACCAACGAGAAAGGCAGACAAAAAGCTTAGTGAAATCAAGATTAAACCTTCGACAGACAAAAACTGGTAAATCGACTATCCTTAGAAGTCTAGGTGACTTTTCGATTTTGAATGTTGGCAGATAAGGACGACAGATCGATATCAAGAATTGGAAGACGGGCGATTCAGTGTAACCCTACGTCTCACAGGTGGATTTTTTTAACGCGGTTCCTTAGGTGGCTTCAAATCCGACCTCATAATTCAAAAAATCAAAAGTCAATATTCCGAAACGTTGTGAAATAGTTTCTTACACGGAAATTAAAGGAAATTTCACTAGAAATTAGTATTTTACGTTGCATTTAACTTTACTTCATTCAGGAAAAAATATCCACCCAAAACCAAAACTGGTATAAGAGAAGCCGCCAAGTTTCCAAGAAGGGTCGACCATTGAAAGTAGTGATATCATTTAACCAGGGGAAGGCCGCCAAGGTTAATCCTATTAGTCAAGTTAATAGCACATACTAATAATTCACAGGTTAAATGAAAACTACAAGATTGCTACTAGCGGCAGCAATCCTCAAGTTTTCATTTAACGTCCAAAGTATTATTCGGTGCTATTAACTTGGCTAATAGGGTTAACCTTGGCAGCTTTTTCCTGGTTAAATATCACTACTTTCAAAGGCCGACCCTTTTTGGATACTTGGCGGCTTCTCTTATACCAGTTTTGGTTTTAGGTGGATATCACAACTTTTATAGGTCTGTGAATACAAAGAATCCCACGGTCTAATCGTAACCAGTACCTTTTTTTGTCTGGAGGTATTTTATGTGTATAAATTTTTTTCATTCAAAATTTTCACATTTGCCATTGCCCAATTAGCCATTACACCTGTCAACAAATTAACACGGTTTGATTTATTGTTTGCCCATGTTTCACGTGCTAAAGTTTGTTCAATCCCATTTTTGAGCGTAATGGCTAACAAACGCTGATTTCCGTTCGCTTCGCTCACTCAATCAGCGCATCCCCCTTCAGATTTTAATCACGCATTGAAGCTAGAATTGCTCATTCAATCACAATAAATCTCATCTACTTGGCCGATCGTCTACTTAGTGGCATCACACTAGCATGTGTCTACCGTTGCCATCAAACTCCGCACAATACTAAGACATACTTATTTGAAAAAAAAAATACTTTTTCTTCCTACTTGACTGGACCCTGTGGTCACGATCTGCATTGTGTTTCAAATTTTCCTGGCAATGATAGACTCCTGAGTCTCTTTTCTGTTGCAACTTCAGTAGTTTAGCTACCACGGTGTATTCAAGTAACTATACTACTATACTATACTATACTATACTATACTATACTATACTATACTATACTATACTATACTATAAAAGTCACTGATTACATAATATTTCAATTTTCAAATGTCACATAATATAAAACTCACTTACCGCTATCCAACCAGCAACTGCGGTTAGTTTATTTACAATGTCGTTGATTGACTGATTGGGTTTATTATAACTCGAAGCAAACAGTCAAATAATTGAAAGAATAGTTATTTTGTTAAAACTTGAGTGAATTGTTGCGGTACATAAGTACTGAAACGGTGCGCGTATAGCACTTAAGCATGTTATAACAGACTGTTGGATAACAATACAAACAATGGTTACAAAAATAATTTTGCATTTACGCGCCACTTCAGGTCCACGTGCTTCTAGCTGCAACCCCCATTTTACAAAAAGGCACTCCCCCGTACTACTCTTTATCTGTGTGCCAAAATTTAGATATACAAACTTTTCCTAACGAGCTGTAGACGTGTTTTTATACCCTATGACAATTAACATAGGAGCTCTGACCTTAGCTAGTAGTAGTACTAGTTGCTTGCCAGTAACACAAATCAACGTTATTGAGGGTACGTTTTCTCCACAAAGGACACCTTCCTAAACTTTAATGTAACGGTATTGTTCGTTACTGGACCCAAGACACGTGATTCCAACGATTTCCAACGATTTCTACCGCATGGGGAATTTACACCAGCATGCTGAAATCATGTATAAGCTCATTACAGTTAACAGACGCAGTCTGCTAGTGAGATTGATTTATTTATTTCACCGAGCCGTGGCCGTACGCCATGCGCCATGCGTCTGCTAGTGAGCCGCCATCGGACAACAATTACACTCTAACAATTACGCTGTAACAATTAAGCTCCAACAACAATAAATCGTCTACTTGACGGCGACACACTAGCGTGTGTCTGGATAACTGAAAAACAATTGGATAACATCGGGAATGAGCAATAACAAAAGGGGCACATAAAAAAATGAACAAATATGGAAAAATCAATCAGAGTCAATTGACCCAACAACACAGTTAGCACGTTGCATAAAATTTATAAGGGTTCTTCGTAGAAAAACTTTCCAAATTAAACGTGCTGTAGATTGTGTTAATTATTTTACATGAATCCTACTGTGGGCTTTAAAGACAAATGCAAACAGTGCATTTCAATCCAAAACATTTGTTTTTTTTTTTATTAAAACCTTAGAAAACTATTCAAATGAAATGTCACCAAAGATGGACCCTGAAAATAAATTTTAAATATTGAAATTTGTTTAAAAAAAAAACACGACCTGGGGTCATTTTTGACTCCAGCTATGGGGACCTGGGTTAATGGCATAATAGTTCTGCTTGCTGCACGATTTGCAGCAGTAGCTTACTCAAATTTTTCATTTAAATTCTGAAGTAGCCTATTCCACAGAGTACTATAATACCCCACGCGTTTCCACTTTTTAATTCAGATTAGAATTTCGAATTTCGAAAAGAGTGAGTCTAATCGATATTAATTTGCTAGCACCCTGTTTTAACCGTTTAGAAATCTGCAGTTTAGTTGTTTGTTTCTTAACCGGCTCACCAAAACAGGCCGCTGATGATTCATTCTGAAGCCCTAAACAAACAGAAGAAAAATTCGTGCGAAACGATGCGTTACTACGTGCCCACAAGGCCAAAATTGCTGCACTCGACTAGTGAATGTGGTGTTTATGGATCGATTGTGACGTCTTTGGTAAATCATCCTGCGACGCCGTGCAGCCAGTCTAGTAAAGCCCTCTCCAGAAAGAACAAAATTCGTGCGAACCGATGCGTTACAACATGCCTACAAGGCCAAAATTGCTGCACTCAACTAGTGAGTGTTGTGTTTATAGATCGATCGTGACGGCGTTGGTAAACCATCCTGCTACGCCGTGCAGCCTGTCTAGCAAAGCCCTCTCCAGACAGAAGAAAATCGCTCTTTCGTCAGAAGTGATGCGTTACTACATTCCTACTAGGTCAAAATTGCTGCACTCAACTAGTGAATGTGGTGTTTATGGATCGATTGTGACGTCTTTGGTAAATCATCGTGCGACGCCGTGTAGCCATCTAGTAAAGCCCGCTCCAGACAGAAGAAAATTTCGTCCGAAGCGATGCGTTACTACATGCCTACAAGTTCAAAATTGCTGCACTCTAGTTGTGAATATGGTGTTTATTGATCAATTGTGACGTCTTTGGTAAACCATCCTGCGACGCCGTGCAGTAGCGAACAGTTAGTCTAGTAAAGCCCTCTCCAGACAGAAGATAATTCGTGCGGAGCGATGCGTTACAACATGCCCACAAGGTCAAAATTGCTGCTGTCAACTAGTGAGTATGGTGTTTACTGACCGATTTTGACTTCTTTGGTAAACCATCCTTCGCCGCCACGTAGCCGCGAGCAGCCAGTCTAGTTAGGGCTTTAAGGCTTCGTGTCGTGGAGCCATTGTGCGTAAACCGTTCAAAGTTTGTAAATAATAAGCACTAGCCGGTGTGCACCAGAAATGTTGAGAACCTTTTCGTTTGTTTCCGAGGTGCGAATATTTTATTCGCATAATTCATTCTGAAGCCGAAAAAAAAGGTTGATAGAATGCTTCTAAATCTATTCAAAGCGAATTTTGCCCCTGTGATGTAACGAATTTTGCTGTTGATGAAAAGGAAAATGTTCCATCCGAATTCAGGTTTGATTCAAGTGATTGCCACAAAACTCGGCTGTGATATTAAGAGTGGCACTGTAGTCCAATATCACAAAGGACCATAAGCCGGAATAAAAAAAAAAACCGCATCTAATCCATCATCCAAATTCGCAGACGACACCGGATACAGTATACATACAGTATAATGATGAAGCATACTTCCATCCCAATGTGCTTCCGTGTCCGTGAGTAAGAGGATTCCAGAACCAAGGGTATATATATACACTTCCATGTTTTGTGCACGGTACAAAAGACGAGGGGGTTCGGCGATGCACTTAGCAGAGGGGCAGATCGAACCACCTGATAACATACACCCCTTCAACATCTCTGACTGATACCCCTCTTGTTGACAAAAAAGAAGGGGGATACGGGCCTTACGCGACTAATCGGTTCATTCACCTTCTTATGATGCGATAAACACAAAATGTAGCAGCCGTCTTCCTGAATGTACGTTTCTACTTTTAACCCTGTCCATAACTGTGTCTGCGACAGTCAGTCCACAGGTTGAAGACCTGATTTGGAAAAGGTGATCATAAACGATTTACAATTATATTTTCATAAGTAGCTCACAATCAATATTACACTAAAGCAAAACCATAAAACGTTCAAAAGGGGTGATATCATACCAAAACCCAATAAGGGTAAAGGGACCCATCAAGTTTTCGCCATAGAAAGTAGTGATATCACAGCCAAAATGGCTGCCACCAAGTTTGTGGTCCGAACCGTGATCACTAAAGCTTAACTGACAATCACCGAGGTGTCAGTTAAGATTGTGTGATCAGGGTTGGAATGGAAAACTTGGTGGCAACCATTTTGGCTCTGATATCATTACTTTCTATGGCAAAAACTTGATGTTTGTCCCTTTACCCTTACGGGGTTTTCGTATGATATCACCCCCTCCTTTAGGTTGTTTTATGGTTTTGCTTTATGTAAGTGTTGATTTTGAGCTCCTTACGAAAATATAATTGTAAATCGTTTCTTGAACAGCCTGAAGGAAAACGTCACTTTGGTAAATTAGTATTCGCTGATTAAATATATTTCCAATGAAGGGACCTTTGTATTATTACATATGATTGTAAAACAGAAACAACTGAGCACGATAAGTTAGTTGCGTTTAATTTAGGCCTATTTAGACTAATTTTTTTTATTTTTTATTGAAGGAGCGGTAACCCTTCACCGTTTTACTTCCCCGTAATACGGTTTAGATACTTTATTTATTTTAGGTTAAGTTACGATAACAATGTATCATTTCGATTTTATTGTGAAACGGAAACCAAATGTAAACCGAGGCTGCATTGTTACTGGTTTGGAAAGGGTGATTCGCTACTGTCATTACAAGAGGAACAATAAGACGCCGTGCTTTGTTACCGAAAAAAATGGCGACGCCTTGTCCAGAGGTTTATTATTAGACACAGAGTACCCGCTCATGTCGATTGTGGTACGTCAAAGATCATGGGTTTTTCGCTCAGATTTCTCCAGCCAAATTCTCCCTCTCATCGTCGGTGGGACAGATAACCCAGTCTGGGTTCGTGTTCTGTAAAAACAAACAACACAACCAGCTTTTATGATTGTATAGCCAGCAGAAACAGCAGTCTAACAATGCTCTTTGCATTGTTTCAGCAAAATGCGGGCCAGTGCCGGAAAAATGCATAC
This sequence comes from Lithobius niger, assembly GCA_023313725.1. NCBI lineage: Eukaryota > Metazoa > Arthropoda > Chilopoda > Lithobiomorpha > Lithobiidae > Lithobius > Lithobius niger. The sequence goes on from JAHWFP010122425.1 coordinate 25,738, forward strand.
CCCGCATTTTTCAAATCATTGAAATATCAGAAATACTGAGAAAAATCGTTGCTTCTGTGTACATGACGTTGTTCTATTTGAGAGTGATTTTCGAATATTTCTAGAGTTAGGCTGCTACTTTCAGGTGGTGGTGCGCGCATAACGATGAAAGTTACTAGTTTTAGCGCATTCTTCCTCGAATCCAAAATTCCCCTTCAGCGAACAAGGGAAATATGAAATTGCCCCAACAGACAGCATCGAAAACATCGTAACAATAGGACTCCTGGAACGTATTTTAAACGGATAGTGTTTAAGTCTTGTTGCTTAATTCCAAAGGTCTCCTTCGTTCGACAAACAATTGAAATGAGAAATTACCCCTTTACCCAACAACAAAAATTTGTTTTTGTTTTCGACGCAATAGCATTTTGGAATGGCGCGATTAAAGGTGCCTATAGAGCAGTGACATTTGCCGCCATATTGGCACCAGTATGGGTTTTGGAGGGCATAACTACAAGGTGCACTACATAAAAATGGAGGGAAAAACAGAAGAGAGGATTTCTTAGGCTTAAAATAACGTTGTTTTCTCCAGCAACAAAAATCGCGTGTTTTAGGTCTAAGAAATCACTCTTCACAGCATCGGCTTCAGTATGACGCCCTTCTGTTTCTCTCTGCAGTGCCCCTTGCAGCCAACCCATTAAGGCTCCAGCATAGAGTTATATACAATAATACTACGTCGTGTCACTGCTCTATTCACCGGAAGATTGGCTTCAGCGTCTAGCGCCGTCTACCATTATATAGTTCTATGTAGCACTTGGTTTCGAAAAGCCGAGGAATGCGCAAAGAAATTTCTTTTTAAAAAACAAACAAGCCGCGTGTCTCCTTAATTATGGAATGTAAGGTTGGTGCATCCACATGCACCAGGGAGAGCGATCAAGGTTAACGATATCACTATCATTAGATGGCGCTCATCAAGCGGTTCAAAATCTGCGTTTTAAAAAGGTCGTTCTTTATTTAAAAAATTAAAAAATAAAGCACCCGTCGTTACGTTAGGCTTAACTTTACCGCTTGCTTTCTGGCGGAAGAACACTCTCACGAAGTTGGCACTCTCAATAATTAAGGAGGCACGTGGCTTGTTTGTTTCATAAAAAGAAATTTATTTGTGTGTTTCTTCACTTGTTGAAAGTAAGGGAAGAAAGAATTATTGTGTGCGCGGCGTATCTTGAGTCCTGCACGTATTTTGTGATCGGTTACGTCTTCCTGGAGGGGGCGGCTTTAATCGACGGCCGCCATTGTTTTTGTAACTACTTTGGATATCAACAAGGCACTCTGCGAACAAAAACGTACAATCGATTATTTGTGTTCATTCTGGGGCGAACTCAAGATAGGCCGCGGCCACTATAGATAACGGTAAATGGCTATAGATGCCGCAGCCTGTCTGTGTTTTGATGGCGATCCCCCTTTAATGGAATGCATTTGGCAAATCTTATTTTTCAAAACAGTCAAAGAAGGAGCCGTGACAACATCGGCCGGTAGGTCATTCCAAACATCAACCACACGGTTTGGGAAAAAAAATTTGCGGCAGTCGCGCGAACAAACAATGCTGTATTTTTAATTTTTGACGAATGACCTCTCGTCCTGCTGTTACCTCTGATGGTTGTAATCAAAATCACACGAATTGTGTAAAAGATTAAAAGTAAGGAGGAGACCTGTTTTTAAGCTGCGCATTTCAAGAGCGTCTGCATTTATGGAGTTTTGACAAGAATTCCTCGTGGCGAAATTTTGTCAGTCGCTTCTGAACTCGCATTATTGACTGTTTTCGTTGCGAGCCGACATAGGTAAAACCGCCGTCACTGCAACCTTTGCTATTAAATCCAGGTAGATAACTGGTAAACGATAGCTGCCATCCTTAACTATTATTAAACAGGACGGAAAGCCAAATGGGCTCGAGAGGGGTTAAATAAATACGTACGCAAACCTATTTACGTTGCCTTTTGGATTTAAATCACAGACTGCCTGAGCAAGGATTTGAACCCACGACCTTTGAAACCAAATACCGAGGGCCTACCGCTCAGCCACAAAGATCTAAGAATCAGAAAGAATAAGAAAAGAATAAGATTTCACTAAAAAAAAATCATCAACAAATACGCCTACTTTTTGTCACATTATATTCTACAACGACGTTTTCGCTCAAAGATGGTCCTGTTATAGAAGGGATCTTGCATGTTCAAAATTTTAAGCAGCCGCCGTCTTTGTTTGGCAACCATCTTTAAACGGAAAGAGATTTTTTTTGGTCTCCCTATCAGGAAATATTCAGGGCGTGTAGGAATTTTAACCCTCCAAAGATTTGCTTCTTCATTCATGGATAAATTTTCTCGAAATTTGACCCAAATTTGCTCTACTGAGAGGCGTATAGACGCATAAAATTCGGTAGGAACTTGGCATTTGGTTTCAAAAGTTGTTGGTTCATTTCCCGCTCAAGAAGTCTAACATTTAAGTCCAAAAATGCAACGTAAATAGGTTTGCATTCGCATATATTTAATCCCCAACTGTTTACAATGTCAGCTCCATTGCGTCATTATTACTATAGTCTTTAGAGCCAATTTCGTAAACATTAAATTACGGAATTTCTCACAAGTGAAATTTTAGCTGTTATCTTCACGCTGACTTGGCAGCGAATGCGAAGAGCCCTGTCAACGTGCATTACAGACAAATATATAAAGTTGTCAATGTTCCCTTCTATTTGACTGTCCACTCCTTGACTCTCCTACTCCCTCCCTCTGTCAACAAGGGCGAGGAGGAGGAGGGGGTTCAGTGGGGTCATGTCCATCCCGAAATAGTTTGTGACCCATCCCCTAGAGGGAGACAAAAGACGGACAAAGATAATGTTGAAAACAGATCCAATGTTTGTGATTTATCTCAAAAGGGACCTTCGGCTCGCAGAACAACAGAACTTGTTCTTGTTTGATTTGTGGCGGGGTCAACCCCTTCGGACAACTTCTTCCGTCCAGTCTACTTCATTGTGTCCATTCACCGATGTGTCCACTATTTAGTCGAATAGGACACCTGTGTGGAACAGGAAAGTTTGGAAAGATGTTCACATCGGATAGGATAAATATCCTCGTATACGGGATTATTCACTTTGCCTCACCGTGAGTGGAGAAACTGTCTGCTGGGTGAGTTATTGTCTCCGGCGTTCGCGAGGCCGTAGTATTTCTATCCCAATTCTGAAAGTTGTAGTGGGGCCCACTGACAAGGCCTAGAAAACTCACTGGGCGTTAACAGGTTGAACATCGATTTAATTTTCCGGCACTTTATATTATTTTGTGCCTTGGTTACGCTAAAACATGGTTGATTACATAAAATAAAGTGGGAGACTTGCGATGTGTGGCAACAGGCGCCCCCCCCCCCCTCGCCCCCGCTGGGCTCCCAGCCAACTACAATGGATAAAAAATAGGAAACATAGGAATTAATTGTTCAAAAATAGGAGCTTTATAGGAAAATTAAACAAAATGTGTAGGAGGTTTATAGGAATTATTAGCATGGAGGCAGTGGGAGAGTGTGCTATTGTATTCTTGGAAAACAATTATTTTGCGTTTTTGGTTGTGAGTAGTAAGTAGTAAGCAAGTTTATTCCAATTAAAAATGGAACAGTAACTCACAAGAGCACAGGCTCGCGTGTGAGGTAATAAAAAATACGTCAATTCGGAAAAACACCATTTGTACTACAATATGGAAAGACAATAAATAGTAACTACAATAGGTTCATAAGAGAACAGGGACATAAAAAAAAAACGAATAAAATATACTAGGTTAACAACATAACAAAACATTGATAATTAGCTCATTATTTAAAAAAAAAAAAGGATTCCGTATCATCCAAGGACAGTAGCCAATCATACGTTTGCCTCTGAAAAGTTCTAAAATTGTTTGCCTTCTTGATAATTTTTGGCAAACATTATTATATTATCAAATTTTAAATTATGTAAAAAATTATTGGTTGTCCTACACTACAATAAGATAAAAACCACTTGCGTGCACAACTCGGTTGGTACATAGTTTTACTTGGCCGAGTTTGGCTGCTCGACCAATTAACGTTTCGTTTTTATACCATGCTGCATTGCCACGGAAGAGGAAGACCGGTGTGCTTCTTTTAGGATCATCCAAATAACTAGTCTAGCAAGGAAACACGCCACAAGCAGGGCAATATTTCAGTTCGGTACAGAAAAATATAGGAAATATAGGAGCATTTCACGATTTACAGGAGCTCTATAGGAATCCTATTCAAAACAATAGGAAATATAGGAAATATAGGAAATGTAGGAGGACTGGGAGCCCTGGGCCCCTTGAGTGCCTTGAATCGCGGGTCTCCCACTTTATTTTATGTAATCGTTCATGGTTTATTGTGACCAAGGCTAAAAATAATGTAAAGTACCGGAAATTAAATTGATGTTCAACCTGCCAAAGCCCAGTGAGTTTTCTAGGCCTAGACAGTGAGTGGGCCCCACTTCAACTTTTACCATCATCAGCGCTCCCTATATCTACAGTTATCTCAATTTCTAACTTCAACTTTCAAATTTTACATCTACACTAGGAAGCGCCCTCCAGACGCGACCTGTGAACTAATTTGCCCCTCAAAAGTCAACATAGTCTGGTTCTATAAACCTGAACTCACCCAAACAACCTGTCCACTCATGAGTAGGTTAACTCTCTCTTATCGGTCATCGAAAATGCATATTTTTTTTTTAAGTTGTATTTTTATTTTATTAAGGGGCCCACCCGCCAAACGAGATACACCATACATTTTTCTTGATAATTTTTCTCTAGAAGATGATTTTAAAATTTGGCGGTTAGAAAATTTTCTCTTTCAGTTTTGCGTGCATCATACGCTGAATTCAGTCGGCTCGCGAACTCATTACGACTAAATATACACAAGCGAGCCTTCTTGAACAAGCCGACTGAGATAAAAACTGCATGCTTTTATCTCAGTCGGCCTTGTGAAAGATTCCAGCTGAAATATCGTAACGCTGACATATTGAGCGCATTGAGATGTCAGTCTGCTGCAGTTATGGGACAAGAATGAAGGCCTCTTTAAGAAACGATTCCCGTAATATTTCCTCCAAACTGTACGACAGCCAGCCCGACTTCATTATTAGCACGGCCGGCTGGCAGTGCCTATATTAGAGTTCATTTGCGCACGAGAATGTTCAGAAAATTAACAGGAAGTGACGAGGCGGCCCCAAATGCAAAACAAAGGCGTAGCGAGCGTTAACCGCTTCCGGTCATCTGCCCGACGAAGCCCTAAGGCCGTATGCTGCAACATGTGACAGTGGGGCAACAATGGGCTAGGCGTACAAGTCCGAATTAGAGTTCACTCGCACAAGATGTTAACGATGCTTGGGCGCGGAAAAAAGACACAATGTCGTTGCATCTTGTTCCAGTTAACGTTGTCAGCCAGATCTCGTTTTGGAGAACCAAAATGAAATGATCTTGGTTTTCGCTTAAATCTTCAAGTTTCAAGCCATAGGTTGCGAAGTCATTAACTTTGAGGCCTCAAAACTGGGTGGCCGACATTACCAAATGACTTAGCCTATTTAGTTCTTCACTGCGGGCTTGGGGAAGGTTGAATTGTTTCTGCGATTGTTTGCCGCGACAATGTATTTGCCAGCAACAATGGAGAATCAACTACCCATCGAGATGACACATGCTAAATCCAGACACACGCTAGTGTATTGCCATCAAATAATAACTTGAGACAAAGCTTGAGCGGAACATGAATTAGAAATGCATTTTTAATGTTCTTTTTTTTCGCAAAAAAAAACTATGTAGATAGTGGACTTTCGTACACATTATGGACGAGACTGCAGAAATTACAACTAAAAGGAAGCGAAAAAAGCCAAAAAATTAACTGAACAAAAACGGCTTCGGTTTTTAGAAAAAAAAAAAAAACATTAGAGCTTGTATCCCCATACTCACAGCTGTGAAGGTACACACAAGAAAAAAAGGATTAGAGTTCACTCGAGCGCAACGAACTATAATTTGAACTCCAATTCCAGGTAACAAGGATTGTGACATATGTCGAAAACTTTCCATTTTTTTGGTTACCCTACGTTGAACTTTTTCTAATGCAACGTGAATGGGAAACCATTGTTCTGACGCATATTCAAGTATGGGACGGGGCGAGGGTAAAAAACAATTTAAACTTTTGGGTTTCTAGAAGTGATGATGCGTTTTATCATGAAAACAACAGCAGTAACTTTCTGAATGGTATTTCTAATGTTTTGTTGGAATTTTAAATAATTGTTTATGGTGATGCCAAGGTGACTTCAGGGGTATTAGATAAAGGGTTGTAACCCCAACGGTAAATGTAGTTATAGGCTTGTTAAAGCAAAAATGGAAAATATTAGTTTTTGAGGGTGGTGCCACTACAAAGACCAAAAATAAAGATTATCAATAAGTCGTTGAGAACGTTTGATATCATTTGGAGTTCTGACCATATGTTTGGTTTTGTGTCGTCGTTAAATTTAGAAATGGAATTAATGGAATTTATACCAAAAAAAAAAAGGAACAGTAGTCGGCGTAAAACTGATCCTTGAAAAACTTCATTTGGTGCATGGAAAATATCCGAGTAGGAGCCCACAATTGGTACTTGCTCTGGTCTATTGTCCATCCATTTTCAGTCTTCTGTACAGCCGTACCGGCTGAGAAGACCTAGATTATGAAGAGAATTTTCGTTTTCTTTTCACTAAATGAGGACCATGGTCGAATTACAGTAGGAAGACCCCGGCTCATCGAAACCGACAACGTACCTCCTCCTTCAGTAATTATACAGATCAAAGCTTTTATCATTGAGCGCTGACAAACAAACCACAGATCTATACAGCATATCTCACTTAGAGGATGCTGCTTTGTTTTATGCCCTTGTTAGGGAAATGAAGTCAGCTTCGTTAATCGTCGGGTTTTTACGGAAACACCGCAAAGCTGCTTCTACGTTTAATTTGGGGAATCAACAAAATAAAAATGACGTTAGGCCTAATACGAAATACCAATGTCGAAGCGAACAAAATTACAGGTTGGTTAATGAAATGCGATGGTGGAATGACGTCAGCTTCGTTAATCGTCGGGTTTTTACGGAAACACGAAGCTGCTTCTAGGTTAAGATACGTTCATTTGGCGTATCAAAAATGAAGTTAGGCCTAGTACGAAATGCCAATGCCTAAGCCAACGAAATTACAGATTGGTTGATGAAATGCGATGGTGGATGGTATCGCTACGCCAAATAAGAGTTAAACATCGTCGACCAAATAAAAGATAAACATTATACACAAACCTAAACAACGTAAATCAAAATTACGTCGTATATCGAAATCGAGATCGTAAATCGAAACCGAATTCCTAACATGACATTCCTTCAGAAAATCGTTTTGGGAAAAGAAAACAAAAATTTCAACCGAATTCCACTCGTGCTTGTATTAAATGTATAATTTGGGTGTTTTGACACTCAACTCCTTTCCAATAAATTTCCCTCAACCTTCGGTCTCGGGAAATTAAAACTGGAAAGGAGTTTCGTGCTAAAACACCCAAATTGTCGATTTAATACAAGCACTCGTAGTATTATAACTGAGAAGATTAAGAGAGATTAAGAGAAGATGAAGAGAGATTAGGAGAAGACCTAGAAGACCTAGGTATGTCCTAGATTCTGTGGGGTGTGTGATTTTTCTTTGGGATGCTTATTTATTTTATCTTTTATTGCAACGACTTTATCCGTCCGTCCGTCGCTTTTTTCAACTTCGCACCGCTATCAGTTAGAGACGACCACGGTTTACAATGTTAGATTCAGTGTCAAAAGTTAGTTAAATAACTTGGCAAATTAAAACATCGTTACTTCCTTATAGCTAATAGACTTCTTCTACGTAACTAAATGAAATAATAACATTTGATCGTCGAATTGAAATCCTAAGGATAACACGTATATAGCCGTAAAAACCAAAGGATTAGTTTAAAATAGTCTCGTCGCATTATTGCATGAGTGAATAAGCTTACCGTCGAACCAAATTCTCCATTAGGCCTATCTGCTACTTACGAAATTAAAACTGCCGTTACAAATATTAGGCCTAAAAAATGAAAATGAGGCCTAAAATCACGTTACCACGGCAACGACAAGTTGCTACGAGTCGCTTCTGGATTCACCAACCGCGTCCCTCCCATCACTTCCCTACTACCACTGATCTATATATACTATGTTGTGTGTTACGTTGTAACACTCTGTGTGCCCTGGGGCGCACCGTGTTGCAAAAATGAGTAGGATTACTATACAGTCCAAATCTCCGTTAGCTGCTATTTACGAACTTAAAGTTGCAAGTGAAAATTAGGCCTAAAACCTGACAATTACGCTTAAATTGTAAAATAAGCTTAAAAGCTAACATATTTGTAACTGGTAATTCTGATGGTTACTGCTTCTGGATTATATAATAGAGATAGCTGTTGCAATGCGTGATAGAAGTGTGCGCCTCACCATTGGAAGTGGTGGAACTGCACAGAAGACCCGTTGCGACTAGGTAGTCGCTGTAGCCGCTTGTTTAATACAGTGTTAGATCGGCCTGACAATACTTTAGATTTGAAAGGAGTTTAGTATAATGTGCGTTTCACTCTGTCGATTGAGATAGATTTCAACTACTGGTAAATTATTGCCACGGGAAAAAAAGATACTATCAAGGACCACGATAGCGCTCCTTCTGTAAGCCTCAGCATGAACTTCCATGGTAACGTCAAACTTTCACGGATGTTGGTTTGTTTGCACAAACTGTTTTCTTTGAATTATGGTATCTGTTTTGAATTTAAGCACGCACAGGAACAGTATTGTTTTTAAATAGACAAGATAACTAAGTTCGTATTAATACAACAACACGACGTTTCGGGGATAAATTTACCCGTTATCAAGTGTAAAAATTCAAAAAAGGTTTTGTTACAGCTATACATAAGCTAGTCGTGGATAATTATTGCACAAACAAAGTTTGTAACCCATTACATTTAAAGGGGAAAACAACACAAAAATTTAATTTAATGGGTTACAAACTTTGTTAGTGCTACAAGCATCCATGACTGCTTCTGTGATGTTGCAACGAAACTATGTGAATTTTTGCACTTGATGATGCGGTAAATTTATCATAGAAACGTTGTGCTGTTGTTGTTTTAGCATGCATTTATCTTGGCTGATCAAGACACACGCTAGTGTGTCGTCAGCCAAGATGAAAAACGATAATACCTGGCCAGGTAATATATATATGAGCATGGCGACCACTAGAAACGTTGTGTTTTTACAGCAAAGGTATAGTTTGGCTGTTTTCAGCCATTTAAAGATAAATAACAATGCAGCAGAAAAGCTGAAATTTGTTCGATCGGGAGACTTTGGTCGCCTGACAACATAAAAGTCACTGTTAGTGACACAGCTTAACGTTTTCTTGTTGAAAAAACGACGTGAATAGTGTTGATATTTTCCTAATTACTGCTTACTAAAAAGAAATGGATTTCATCAACTCGGACCAAAAATATCTGTATCTACCCCAAAACAAAACATGTTAAGGATTCCTGCCAAGCATTTCAGCCGTGTGAAGTAGTGACATCAAGCGCCAAGCTTTTCGGCCGTGTGAAGTCGTGATATCAAACGTCAAGCTCTTTCGCCAAGCTAATCCCATCGACTAAGAAGACTTCGAACGTTAAATGAAATATATGAAAATTGCTTATTGCGCAATTTTCATTTATTTCATTTAACCTTCGAACTATTACTGGGTGGAATTAGCTTGGCGAAAGAGCTTGGCGTTTGATATCACAACTTCACGCGGCCGAAAAGCTTGGCGGGAATCCTTCACAAGTTTTTTTTGCGGTAGATTAAAAACAATACGTATCAAGAGGTGGAAATCTTGATTTTATTGCGCCGAGTACGGCGACTTGATGGAGTATTGCTTGGATTTGATTTTTACGTTTATTCAATCACTAAGCTTTGCCTTGTAGACCACTGATTTTTCCTTTATTTTTTTTTTTAAGTTCATGGTCTCTGGTCATTTTCCCCCTTCACGTCAGGCCGAGCAATTATCGATTATTTATCGAATTTCAATCAAAACTACTCCGAAGGGGAAAAAAATAAAGAAAAATCAATCTACAGTATCTGCTTTATAATAAAGTAAATAATTCCGAATCGGTGATATGGAAACTTCAGGACTTGAAGACAAAACTTCGATTATCGTTCCATTTCGTTGTTTTCCTTCCATCCTGCCGCGTCCACTCGAGCGGTCAGAGAAGCAAACCCCGTTACGACGAAGTGGTTGTCGTTTATCCCATGGTTTTAAACTTGAAAGCTTATTTTAAAATGTGACATCATTTTAAGGAACTTGGCGAGTAACTCGTTGCAAATCAAGTCCACCATCTTCAAATGTTAAAATGTGTGGGCGAACCCAAATTGGCAGCTGGATATTGGAATTTCATTTCGTCGCTATAACGAGGCTCAATCTTTGATCGGAACCAATTATTGTTTTTGCCATGGGGAACTAGGGGGGGGTGTCCGTCTCCTAGCGTCCAGAGAATGATGTATTGTTTGTTGGTGTGATGGAGATGACCAAGTCAATCTCGCCATGTTTGATCTGGCCGTATCAGGTGACCGGATATGTCACCGGGGTGATGAAGAGAGGGGTAGGGGTAGGATGGGGAGAGGATGCGAGGGATGATGGATTTTGAGGATAGATCAAGGTTGAATTTTGTGCGCGAGCATCAAGAGACGCAGTGATAAAACAAAACGTTCCCGTACGGTTATACTCGAATTTGAAAAACAAAACGGGGAGTCGGACGAAAGTCTAATTGCAAAATCGCCTAATATGGGATAATTGTGTAATATCTACCTAAATAAAAAATCTGGAAAATCGTCGGTACGGAATATCGTATAGTGGATAAGCGTATAATGGATAAACGTCTAACTGGACAATAATATAGCTGCGGTTTCTGATGTTACATGTATAGCGGCAGCGAGCGCGGTGGCGCGAGCGAGGCAGGGACATTAGACGATTCTCCATTATACGAATTTCGTGTTAGACGATTTTCCATTATACTAATGTCGTTTTAGACGATTGTCAGTTATACAGTTACACTGTAGACGTTCTTCCAATTATGAGATTTTCCAGTTTGACGATTACCCCTTGCCCAAATAAAACCTTACGTATGGGTGTTAACGCAGTCACTTTGCAAGCACGACAACATGTATCTATTCGCCGTTACCCCAGGATCGGATTTAAAAGGGGACAAAAGGTCCAGCACTCCCTGAGGGCCCCCCTCCCCCCCCCCCCCCCGCCCAAGGACCCCCCCTCCCCCCCCCCCTATCCGAAAATGTACTAAAAATATGACTTTATTTTAATAGAAGCAATGTGATCATAAAATAATCCCACGTTTTTATAAATGGCTAACAAAATGCCTGGAGAAGATGTAAAAAAAATATGCTGCAGAAGCCGGATACAGTAGTGGTGTACTATGGTGAGTGGTGGTATTATCCTCCCCGGACCTCACTTAGGGTACTTATAGTGCTCCCCACACCCCCTAACTGAATTTGTTTGGACCTCTCCGAACGTTTTTTTTTTTCCCACGGGAGGGGCCCATTGAAGCTTAAGTGCCCTGCCACACGCCCCCTCCCTAATTTAAACCTACCATGACCCTGCAGTCTTCCAGATTTCGTCAATGCGAATACTGTTATTTTAATCCGTATAGTTTCATTAGATCACGCTGTCACTAAGCAGTTATGTCTTCCTGTTCCGCACACGCCGATTCCCCATTATTTATGTTGTTACAATATGCAAGCGTTGATTTTAAAAATAAGTACATATACCTAGGAATCGTCGTTTCAGTAAACACTTTTTTCAACGCAACAGTGATGACTTTACTGGTTTAAAGAAAATGAGGTCGTTAATACCAATTTTTTTAAATTTACAACATTTTGTCAATTTAAAAACAACAATTTGATGGACCTACGACGATTACCAATGTCGACGTTAAGTATCTCTGCCTCGTAACTGCACTTTAAACAAGGACTTTTTTTTAAGCGGATGCACACTCCTTTTTCGTGTGTTTGTGATTTGTCAGCATTCCAATAGTGCTGACACCGTAGTTGTAGGGCGCATTAGTCACATTTGACTCCATACCAGCTCACATCCTCCACTTACTGTGTATCAGCTCACACCGCTTCCATACTAGCTCACAGCTTCCACATGACTATGTACCAGCCCACACTGCCTCCGTAATCTCGTTGCTAGAAGCCAAAATAATGTAAAATTCCAATACGGCGTCGGTTTTGGCTCTGCCGAACCGTAACGAAAACAGTTAATAATGAAAGATCAGAAGCGACTGGAAAAATTATTTCTAAAATGGGAAAATCGTTACAGGGGCGAAGTGGCCCGGATGGTGGGGTGGTGATCGCTATCTAGGCCTGCAGGTCTGGAAGGCCACTTTTTGAAAAAAAAAATCGTAATTTTAGTTCCGTCCCCAATCCCCCCAAAAACTGTGCCAAACACTGCTGATTCTAATAAATAAGGATGCAAATCTAATTACGTTTCCTTTTGGACTTACATGTCAGACTGCCTAAGCACCGCTGAGCCATACTGACACAGCCATGCTAACATGTTGCCTCCTTCGAAAGGTAGAATTCTGGCCTGCTGGATGATTAAACTATAATGCAAGTCACGCACCGCAAGGTTTGGCAATAAATTCTGGTATCAAATTCTGGTGCATCGGTGGTGCAGAGGCAGAATGATCGTCTGTCAGGCAGGATAACCCTGTTCGATGCCCGGTAAATGCACCAGAAACTGTACTGACCGGGCCGTAGGACTTGGTTGACTGGACAAGTGTTTTTGGTTATGGTTGAGTTTTGTCTTCTGGAGATGCTGTGCATTGGCAGTCCACACCACTGTGTACCAGCTCAGCCTCCACACTTACTGTGTACCAGCTCAAACTCCACACTTACTGTGGATCAGCTCACATTTGACTTCAGACCAGTTCACAGCTTCCACACTTGCTATGTACCAGCTCACGCTGCCTCCATACCAACTCACAGCCTCCACAGTGAATGTGTATCAGCTGATGCGCCGCCACACTTACTGTGTACCAGCTCACACTGCTTCCATACCAGCTGACGTGCCTCTACACTTACTGTGTACCAGCTCACATTTGATGCTATACCAGCTCACAGCCTCCACACTTACTGTGTACCAGCTTACACTGCCTCCATACTAGCTCACAGCTTTCACCTGACTGTACCAGCTCACACTGCTTCCATACCAGCTCACAGCCTCCACACTTACTGTGTACCAGCTTACACTGCCTCCATACTAGCTCACAGCTTTCACATGACTGTACCAGCTCATACTGCTTCCATACCAGCTCATAGTCTCCATACTGGTTGTGTACCAGCACACTACCTCCACACCCTCCAAAGTGACTGTGTACCAGCTCTCTGCTTCCATACCAGCTGACGTGCCTTCCCACATAAAATGTGTACCGGCTCACATTTGACTCCATACCAGCTCACATCCTCCAATTACCGTGTACCAGCTCACAGTGATTCCGTACTAGCTCACAACTTCCACCTATGTACCAGCTCACACTACCCCATACCAGCTCACAGCCTCCACACTTACTGTGGAGCAGCTCACTACTTCCATACCAGCTGACGTGCCTCCACATTTACTGTGTACTAGTTCATATTTGATGCCATACGAGCTCACAGCCTCCACTTACTGTGTACCAGCTCACAATGCCTCCATACTAGCTCACAGCTTCCACCTGACTGTGTACCAGCTCATATTGCTTTAACACCAGCTCACAGGCTCCATACTGACTGTGTGCCAGCTCACACTGCCTCCATACCAGCTCACAGCCTCCACAGTGACTGTGTACCAGCTCAC
>JAHWFP010122425.1:46400-60717 GCA_023313725.1 Lithobius niger
AAGCATTTAAGTGCACAAGTAAAACAGAAGCAGCGTTTCGTATTTTTCGCTATTCCGACAGCCCTCCCCGACGGGCATGGTGGGGGGGGGGCGGCGGGGTCAGGTGGACCCGCTGTACCACCGAGGCTCGGTCACTCAAGGGGCCCGCACGGTCTAAATTTTCTTCTTTTTTTTTCCACAGTTGTGAATTTTGATTATATGAGTAACGTACACGATTTGTGCGCATTATGAATTTTTTTACACTCCCACCCAACAAACACCAATTTCAATCATCCAACAGCAACAACCATGGAGCTGGAGCACTGACAATAAATTTAAGCAGCCTACATCAGTGAATGAACCGAACCGTTTAAGCACAATTATTGTGGCCGACGAATATTATAACATAGTGTAACCTTTTTTACGATTTCAGTCAGGGAAGGAGGGGTCTTCTGTTGTAGTTAGTCCCGGGCCACTAGCTTTGATGTAGGGGCCCTGCCCAACATCAAAGGTTGTTTAAAAGAAAAATATATTTAATTTAAAAAATACCCCCCCCCCCCCCCACACACGTATTTCCTTTCAAAAAAAGACGAATACGGGAGGCGAAGCAATGATTAATCCAAGCAAGAAAGGCATGGATCATGCAAATTCCAGTACCAAGTGGGCTGCACGTCAACTCTACTTTACTGGGGTTGGTTTGCATATATTTTCTCACTTTTCTTTTCTTGCAAACTTATTGGTTTTAAATATTTCAATGTAGGAAAGTATTTTTTAAATATATTTATTGTCAAATACCAGCTGGCTATGCACTGGTGGCTGAAGTGTTAAAATAACTAAGCTTCTAGATTGATTCTGGCCAAATATTTCTTCTTCTCTAAAAAGTCTGGTAATGTTCAGAATTGAGCCGCATCAGCCATACGGGCATTAACTTGCTTCGGGCGACTTACGGCTCAAAAGAAATTAATTAAAAAAAAAAGTGAGTTTTCATTACTATTTACTGATGGAAAAGTTATCTCAATGTGTTTAATTCATCTTAACAAACTAATAGTAGAATGACTAATAAGAACAGTTAAAATACTAAGAGTGTTGTGAATGGACAAAAACCTCGAATTATAAGCCTATGCACTGCAGATAAGAATTTTACTGGAAGCAGGCTGATGAAGAGAAATTAGTATCAAAATAAGTATTCGGAAATGTATAAGACAAATATTAGATATCTAGCTTGCAATATCTCGTTTATCTCAACTAGCGGAGTCGTTCGCTTCACTCGCTCATTCCGCGTCGTCTTGCTGCGCTCGAGGAGATTTCTTGCTGCAACACTTATGATACTGACAGATCTTCCACATAAAAAACGATCAAGCAAACTATAAGAGTTTAATGCACGGTGGTGACGTCACGCTAATACATCCTCATGGTAAAAGTGTAGTCGTTACATACGGTTAATGTGAAAACCAACACACGTCACAGTGGGTTGATTTTGATAACCCACACTTTTTTGATAATCTTAACACTTTTTACGGGTGTCTACACAACCCCTGCTCCACCATGTGACATATGACCAAAACAACACAAATGTAACCAGCATAAACAGGCACATTTACAACCTGCGACACATTTCTTTCTAGCCTAACACGAAAAAAAAAACACTCGCTTACTATGCTAGGCCCCCACCCACGGAGGAAT
The DNA here is from genome assembly GCA_023313725.1 of Lithobius niger. Classification (NCBI taxonomy): domain Eukaryota; kingdom Metazoa; phylum Arthropoda; class Chilopoda; order Lithobiomorpha; family Lithobiidae; genus Lithobius; species Lithobius niger. Next base: position 48,063 of record JAHWFP010122425.1, read on the forward strand.
GGCCCAACCCTCTTTCGTTCCAACGGTACGAAAACTAGGCTACTGACACTTGGAAATACACCTAAAAACCTACGAGACTCAAGCGAATAGCGCATTTTATATACTCATCTTATTTAAACTATTAAAGTAGAAAAAAAATACAGTTTTTACCTTAAACACAAACATCGGTATTACGCAGCGTCTCTCCCCTTCGGTCGGCCTTCATACACAGGAAGCTTCCAACCCCGTTTCTAAACCGGAACTTCCGTTCAGGAATTTACATAAATCGCATGTAAAAAAATCTTAAATTCTTGAAACAAGTCTTTAACAAACTCTAAATAGCACGATAAATTAGCTCGACGTCACACCTTAGCATTAAAATACATATCCGTGAATCCTTGTCGATTTAACGGTTATAATTGCTGTTGAGCTTGAAACGGCTAGTTCCCTATCTCGGGGCTGGAAGGAAAAACTCGTGGTTTCGCCCACTCGTGTTTCCCTCCACCCCCTCGATAGTGGACTAGCCGTTTCTCGCTCCGAGCAATTATAACCGTTAAATCGACAAGGACTCGCGGATATCTACTACATAGTTTGCGATATCGGTTATCTCAAGAGAAGGTCAATATTATTTTTTTACGTCCAAGAGGTCAAGCGAAAAGATCAAGCAATTTATCAAAAAAGCTCTGTTTCTGATGACAAACGCTCATTTTCGTTCGCTTTGCTCACTCAATCAGCGTAAAAATTTCCTCAGTAACGTGACTGAATCAATGTAACCACCAATAACCGCACATCACTTGTAAATTGTGTTAGTATACACTTTATATGGGTTTTCTTGTTTTAATTATTTTAAGAATATTGTTCTTTACGTCCTGCTCAGTACAGATTTTTCCATGGGGGTCTTATAACTTTACTTTCTGATGATCCCTTACTTGGAGAAACATCTGCAGCACGTCAGATGTAATTTCCTACGAAGGTAAGAGATGAAAGATTGATAAAGCAAAGCAAGATACTCATTGAAAAGGTTTACTTTGCGTGGAAATCGCTCGCTTTGCTCGTTCAATCCACGCACCTCCGTACTTCAGAAACACGAATGTTTGACACTGTTTTAAAACCAACTCTATTGTTTTGATTTTTCCCTGCATCAAATCAGTATGAAACCAATTTTAAGATGTATATGTGATGTGTTGCAAAATACGTCGTCCGTGCATCCTTTTCCAGATCATCTCTCTTTGCTCTCGGAGGTTTTCATGAACAAACTATGACGTCATGAACAAACATCATGCAGGTAAAAAAAACTTTGACGTTAGTTTTTCAGGTTCTTTCACCTATTTGAGGGTGATAATATCAAGTTAAAGCGATGAAATTAAACCTATTAAAAGAGAAATTTAATTATCTTTCGTTTGGTCCTACTCCCATCTTTGTAGGTACTTTGGTTCATGAGGAGTAGAGGTACAAACACGCACGCACATCATACGATTTTAATGTGTAGATCGTTAATCTTGTTCATCTCATTTATCTCAAATCTCATTTATTCCTATATATTTTTTAATTCGTATATGATCCTTTATACCGAATCTCGTTATCTCATTTAACTCCACTCGTTTATCTCATTTATGTCAATTCTTGCATGTCGCATTACTCGCCACTCTTATTTATCTCCTCTATTTCAAATCTCGTTTATCTGAATTAGCTCAAATCATGATTATCTCTTTTATATCAATCTACTTATTTATTTTATCTGCAATACATCAAAGGCAAAATCTATATATATATATATAATTACACAAGTCCGCAACGCAGCCATCTGCAGCAACCATCTGCAGCGCAGCACAGGACATACGATGCCAACTCCGCCACCTACCGACAGAACGGCAAATTATAAGAGTAGCAGCCAAGGCCCGCTGAGATAGTAGGTGCCCCTGGAACGCAACGGCCAGCAGCGCGAACATACGTTGCCATCTACCGACCGATCAGCAAATTAAATGAGGGGGGGGGGGCAAGCCTGGGGGGGGGGGGGGTAGGGGAGCGAGACGACGCGGAATCAGCGAGCGAAGCGAGCGACTCCGCTAGTAACAGATATTAGTGTTAGCAAGAATTTATAGGGTTGGGGAGGAGAATTTGTGACTGAGACCCATTCTGAAACGTCTTGGATACATTCGTAGTAGTTCAGTCTTAGTTTATAGAGGGCGCCATGTGTTTTATGTGGGAATTTCTACTCAGTTATCAGCCTGAAATTAAACTAACCTAAACGAAACTAGCTTGTGTTTAGTATTATTTAGTTTATCTTAGTTGTAATTTAGTTTACTTTAGATTTGGGCTGAAAAATGAGCAAAAATAACCAGATGGAACGTGTGGCGCCCTCTGAAAACTCTGATGGAACTAATTTTAATGGATCTAGGACGTTTCAATGGCGACTTTTTAGAGTTACAAATTCTCCTCTCCAACCCTATAAATTCTTGGTGTTAGAAATGCTTGTGAAAGAAACAGACATGTAAACCATTCAGTGCCGTACTAATGCAGGTAAAAGAAGCTGAGACTTGTTTTTTTAGGATGCTAGAGAATCTTTCCCACGTATTAACGTGATACTGATGTCTTGCATGTATTTTTTTTTGTATCTGTTCCTTTAGAGTATTAGGTTTTTTTTTCCAAAAGGTTACATTCGTGTTTACAGAAGAACTTCAGACGACGAGGGTTGGTGATTAGAAACAAAAAACACCCAGACCACAGGATGCCCTCCAAATATGCCACTTTAATCAATAAAATTTTCCGTTCTATAACAGAACCATACATCAGTAAAAACACCAGAAATACAAAACAAAAGATGAACTCAAGTATGCCGAATCTCAACCATGACATACAGTAACAGCTCAAATATTGGGTACTCACCACAAAACACACACAAATCGTGGCAGGTGCCATACCAAGAACCCTAGCAAAGCAGTTAGAAACCAGGTGTAACTAACTGCTCAACCACTTTACACTTCTAATTTTTTCTTATATATGCTAATCTACTCATCCATTATAGGTTTAAAGGAACATGGTGCACGTTGGCTTTCCTTCATGACTCAGTTTTGCGACATTAACTCTAACTGTGTAAATGTTGCAAACGCTATACTCAGTGGGTCGACGACATACCGGAAGGATTTATGTGCCTTTAAAAGTTTTTAACAATAATCTTCTTATTTATTAGGAACGAATTAATAATACTAAATACTGAATTAATGACTTTCCAGGTGTCGTCAGTAAGTCAGCTAGACAACTGCCTAATAAGGTAACCTAGCCTCGAGAAATCATCAAACGACCTAATGACAACGACAGACTCCAAGTGGAAGTAAAACAGACTTGAGATATAGCGACTGTGGGTTCTGGGGTTAACACAGCAACATCCTGAGGCCACCCACAACAACCCTTCCTAAACTCATCCCCCAAACCCCATCTCCCACATGACGACAGTTCTAGTTAGTGTGTCTAGCAACCCCACATGTGTAGCATGGCACGAAAGCAGCCGGCAACACTGCTTGGAGCGCGCGATTCAATTAGTGTGAGGAACGCCTCGAAGGTGACGGCTGACCTCTGGTGACTTGTTATTGCCCCCAGATTTAGGGCTATGGTTGCCGCCAAATGAGCAACAGGGATAATTAGCTCAGCTTGCTAATGAAACCCATATAAAACCCGGGGTTCCCACCAACAAAAACATTTGAACTGAACAGCAAGCCTCGGGTGAGATGAGAGAAGAAGTGACAAGAACCCAGAATTGCGAACGGGGATGGGGTTGGGGTAGAGGGAGATGTCGGTTAATTTACATGACAACAGCCTAAGGCACCCCCCACCCTCGAAAAAATGTTACAAAAAATTCTCTGCCAGCAGTGCTGAGTGTACCGTTGTGGTGTAGTGGGTTGTGTGGGGGTTGAGCATCCAAACAAAAAAAAATAAGGGGTGGAAAAAGGATTGTACATCAAGTTTGGTGAGTTAAGGTGCATCAGGGGAGAGTTGTGTGTGTGTGTTTTTTTTAACCAGCTTCTTTGACGAGTGCGTGTGGGAGTAAGGGAAGGGACATCATTGTGACAAGTGGGCAACCATAAACCGTTAACTACCCCCTTCCTCCCACGAGTGATGCCCTCCCCGCCCACGCTACAAAGCAACAAATTCTAGGCGGCCATTCCTTCCGGGGGCAATGAAGCGTGACTTCGACGCCATAAGTTGAACAACTGGCAAATCAAGCCAGTCAAGAAACCGAGAAAAAGAGGAAGAAACTGAAGTGTTTTTTTTTTCTTTCTTTCTTTTCTTCTCATCCGTTTTTCTTTTTATTGTGTTTTATGTATTTTTTTTTTTCTCCTGCTGCAAAACTCTGTTTCTTCTGGTTGTTAAGTGCGGAAAGGATGTTTTGATCGCTTCTTTTGCAGAACTACGATGGCCCCCTCAAGAGCATATAAAAATATAATGGCCAACTCTTAAGATTTGTGAACTGTTACTAAGTGAATACTAATAAAAAAAAAATAAAAGTAAAGACAAATGCTTTCTGATTTTATCTTTTTTGCACAGTAGGTGAACTTACGAATGGTTCAATATTTAACTACACCACCGTCAGATATTTGGGCTGATGCTTTAATACAGTCAGTTAATTTATCTTTATCCTATTCCACTCCCCTTCACGGATCAGGTACTAGGATTCAAAAATTAGTAAAACCAATATTTAAAAAAAGGGACAAATTTTACAAATAAGCGAAAAACGATAATGTCTAGAAAAACTAGAACAGCTCCTTTAACAGCTGAAGAACATCACACACACTGATGGCATTAGTTAACTACATGCAGTTACAATTGCTAGTTAAACTATTGTCATATTACTTAAGCGGTTGTAACAACTATTAGAAATCATATCAAAAACCAAAACTGGTAAAAGGGGCCGCCAAGTTCCGAATGGTTCGGCCCTTCAAAGGATTGATATCAACACACCAAAACATTCGCCAAGTCAATCGCACCGACTAATAGTTCGAAGGTTAATTGAAAACTAGAACATTGCTACTTTCGGTAGCAATGTTAAAGTTTTCATTTAACGTCCAAAGTAATATTCGGTGCGATTAAGTTGGCGAATGTTTTGGTGTCTTGATATCACTCCTTTGAAGGACCGAACCATTCGGAACTTGGCGGCCCCTTTTACCAGTTTTGGTTTTTGATGATATCGCTCTTTTTTTTTTAATTGTATATTGACTCAACTCCCCTACCGTGCTGAGGTGTAATAAAGTGCCACGTCAACAAGAAAATGGTTTTCAACAATTTGCTACTACCTTTTGCCTATAGGCCGAACCATTCTAAACTTGGTCACATCATTATAGGTTTTTGGTTTGGTTTTAATTTTGTTGTAATTTGTTTTATTTTGTTAGATTCGGTGTGTTGATATCACTCCTTTGAAGGGCCGAACCACTCTCAACTTGGTGGCCAGTTTTGGGTTTGTTTATTTTGCTTAGTTTTTACAGTTGGTTTATTTTTCGTGAATTGGACGTGAATACAATTTCTTTGCAACGTTGTTTAGATTTATCGTGATACACTAGTGTGTGTCTAGGTACACACGTCAGAATACACGTTATCATTGTCGGAACTTTGGCCGTCCAATGAGAGACGATGCCGACAATACTAACAATGGTTATAACAATATTTTCGTACTTACGCGCCCTCCCACGCTATCCCCGTTAAACCCCTAGGCTCCAAACCATAAAAGGTACGCAGTTCGTATTGTACTGCAGCCATTCGTCAAATTTCATAGCAGGAAGCCTTCCCGTTATCTCGGTATCGATGAATAATCACCCTATGGGATTTAACATGGGGACGAGCTATAGCTAGCTACAAATAGTTGGTATAGTAACACATTTTCAACGTTATTGAGAGTCAAATTCTGCATTGAAAGCAGCTTAGCTGGCATTCCTACATTCCAACACGAGTTAATTTTTGTCAGGTGGGTCGTTGCTCTCGATTTCAACATAATTTAAGCATTTGTACCGCAATATTATTTTTCCCCAAGTACCTGAAATGTCCCCAACTATGCTTCAGGATGTAAGACACTGACGCTATGGCGTCACGCTACAATGGTTTACAACCTCGACAATTGAATTGATGTGATGTTCGTTGTGATGTATGTTGCCTAACTTGGCCTGACACACTAGCGTGTGTCTAGATTATAGTTGGTGATTATGGGGGCGCGGATTTGTATCAACACGGAGTCACGTTAATTCCGGGATTTTGTTAAATACTGACCCGCGTGTGGAAGCCGAAATTACAGTAACTTCAAGTTCTTAATTTTCTTTAAAAGCGTTTGAAATAATCCGGAATTGTGGTAAGACGGAGTTACCCTAACTGTTGTCTAATTTGACAATAATATGGTTGTGGTTTCTGATGTTACACGTCTAACCGCTGCGAGCGCGGTAGCGCGAGCAAAGTAGAGATGTTATTATTGGTAATTCCGGTACCCTTGAAGAAATTCAGAAAAATCCGGTTCCCGTAATTCAGAAAAATCATGAGTTACGGTAACTCCGTGTTACCACAATTTCGGATTATTACAGACACTTTTAAAGCAAATTACGAATCCGGAGTTACTGTGTCCCACACACGGGTCAGCATTTAAGAAATCCCAGAATTATCGTGACTCCGTGTCGATACAATTCCGGCGCCCCAATGTAATTACTACTTAAACTGCATAGTGTAACTACTTGTTGTTGAATTACTTTTTTTTTCCATTTTCTTAGGCCAACTGGTAATTTTGTAGAAATTTTTACATTTTTATTGCTTTTATTGAGGAAGGTGAAATACAGTACTAAAATTCTTCAAATTCTGGGGGGAAAAATCATCGGACCATTCCATTTATTATTGAAACTGCGAAGAGCTCTTCAATTCTTTGATATGACTCCTTGAACCAGCTATCACAAAGCCAGAAGAGGAGTGGATGACCTTGATCTTGACCCACACCCTCTGCAGTGCGTGTGGAACGAGTTAGACTTCCGTTTCTGGTTAAGCCTATTTCATTCAGCGTGCACATGGAGTAGGTGTTGGTTGAAATAGATAGTTTACGTTCGTACCTCCTTAAAGCAGTGTTACTGTTTGTGTTTTGGTTATTAAATTGTTTTTTTTTTTTATATAACACTGCTTTTTAGCTACTTGATTTTTTCTCGCATCTTGTTTTTGTAAAAATGTAGTTACAACTGCTAAATACCACAAAAGAACTGTAATGAACTGTTCTATTCCGGGTCAGTATTTAACAAAATCCCGGAATTAACGTGACTCCGTGTTGATACAAATCCGCGCCCCCATAATCACCAACTATATAATCTAGACACACGCTAGTGTGTCGCTCCAAGTTAGGCAACAAACATCACATCAATTCAATTGTCGAGGTTGTAAACCATTGTAGCGCGACGCCATAGCGTCATGTCTTACATCCTGAAGCAGTTGGGCACATTTCAGGTATTTTGGGGAAAAATAATAATGCGGTACAAAATGATATAAGAATAAAAAAGCCAAGCAGTACACAAACATACAATAAGCACGACGTTTCGAGGTTACTTTCACCTCGTCATCAGGTACACTAAATCCACAAAAGTTTCGTCAACATGTCAGAAAATACAGATCATACAGGTTCAGCATAGGTCACGTGGATTTAGTGCACCTGATGAACACTAAAACTGATGTGCACCAAATTTTTGTGGATTTAGTGCACCTGATGTGCACTAAAACTGACGTACACCAAACTTTTGTGGATTTAGTGCACCTGATGTGCACTAAAACTGATGTGCACCAAACCTTTCTGGATTTAGTGCACCTGATGTGCACTAAAACTGATGTGCACCAAACCTTTGTGGATTTAGTGCACCTGATGACGAGGTAAAAGTAACCTCGAAAAGTCGTGCTTATTGTATGTTTGTGTACTGCTTGGCTTTTTTATCGTCTTATCTTATAAAAAAGAACTGTAACTATATAGTTGCAACGTGCTTTATTTAAAAGTATTTACTACTTGCAACTATTTTTTCCACTGCAGTTAGTAACTAACTGTATTTAAGTACTTCCTTAGTTGTTCGTTGCTCATCACGGTCATAAATAGCTTGGGTGTTACTCTCTCACAGTATCATGGCCAGTGCATACTGGCAGTGACTTTGCCAGGGTCACCGACCAAATCAATCCCTCATGCAACTCATCTGATCTCAGCCACGATGACCGCCAATATGACAAAACACCAACATGAAAAATACACCAATGCAAATAAAGATCGTAATTGTAGTGTATTTTTGCTATTAAGTTGTAGTCTCTTCAAAAAGCCCCCAAAACATGGGTAAAATTTGATCGAAAATTTTGATACACTTCTTGGGCGAGTTCGAATCGCCGAACTTTTGATTCTTATTTTCTTTTACTTTCATTCTCTGTTAGCAAATTTCGACACCAGACTATCACTGAAATGCCTGTTTGACACACTCATCACCAAGGACAAATTAATAAAATCCTGACTACATTCAATAGAGCAGCCGCAAGTGACGTCATATTGGCTACAAGAGAGATAGCTGCAAGGGGCACTAGATTGAATGGAGGTTAAACAACGGCACTTCTAGTCAAGGCAGTGCTTTGAGAGCGGGTTTCTTAGGCTTAAAAAAACATTGTTTTCTCCAATCCCTTATGCTGCGAGGTTGTAATCGGAAAATAAAGATTCCACTTGCTTAAAAATATCAGCAACTGCCAACAAATCGACAAAAATCGCGCGTTATAGGCCTAAGAAATCCACTCTTAACAGCATTGTCTTTAGTAAAACGCCCGAATTCTTTTCGCTCTCCAGTGCCTCCTTGCAGCTATCCCAGTTACTGGCTCCACCATAGAGTTACATACAATGATACTACGTCATGTCACTGCCTTATAGGGCAGTGATACGACGTAGTATTATTGTGTACAACTCTATGGTGGAACCAGTAACTGGGTTAGCTGCAAGGAGCACTGGAGGGAGAAAGGAAGATCGTCTTAATGAAGCCAATGAAATTAGACTAGATTTCTTAAGCCTACAACGCGCGATGTTTGTTGTTGGAGAAAACAACGTTCTTTTAAGCATAAGAAATCTTCTCTCAAAGCACGGTCTTGACTAAAAGTGCCGTTTTTAGTCTTCTGTACAGCCGTACCGGCTGAGAAGACTATTGCAACGACTTTGTCCGTCCGTCGCTTTTTTCAAATTCGCAACGGTACCAGAAATTGACGACCACTGTTTACAACGTTCGATTCAGTGACAAAAGTTAGTTAAATAACATGGCAAATTAAAACATCCAAAACTGCCGTTAAAAAAATTAGGCCTAAAAAATCACGTGATCTGAAATCACGTTACCGTGGCAACGTCAATAGTTGCTACGAGTCGCTGCTACAGCGTTTCTCCTGTCCCTTCCCTACTACCACTGATCTATATTAGGCTACGTTGCGCATTACGTTGTAACACTGTAACTGTGTGCGCGGAGGCATACCGTGTTACCGTGCAAAATGAATAGGCTTACTGTATACAATCCAAATCTCCGTTAGTTGCGACTTACGAAATTAAAGTTGTAAATTAGGCCCAAACGCTGATAATTATGCCTAAAACGTAAAATAAGCTTAAAAGCTAACACATTTGTAACGGGCAATTCTGATGGTTACTGTTTTTAGATTAGTATAATAGAGATAGCTGTTGTAGTGCATGATAGAGGTGTGCGCCTCAACATTGGAAGTGGAGGAACTGACAGAAGACCAATGCGACTAGATAGCCGCCCCTTGTTTCCGTTACATTTTAATCTAGTGCACCTTGTAGCTATTAGCTCAGAATGGTGTCTTGTAGCCAATATGACGTCACTTGACGCTGCTCTACACTCGCCACTTCTTCTTGTTCTTTCAGCACAAACAGGTCACTCTCCTCTTCCTCCCTTTAATTTTTTTTAATCAAATTTTTTTTATTTTTCAGTTTTAAAAATTGTTCGAATTGTTGTTTTGACTTACGCGTTTTGCCTGTAGAGCAGCCTCTAGTGTCGTCATATTGGCTACGAGACACCATTTGGAGGTAATAGCTACAAGGTGCACTAGATTAAAATGTAACGGGAAAAACGGCACTTCTAGTCAAGGCAGTGCTTTGAGAGCGGGTTTCTTAGGCTTAAAAGAACGTTGTTTTCTCAAACAACAAAAATCGCGCGTTATAGGCTTAAGAAATCCAGTATAATAGCATTGGCTTCAATAAGACGATCTTCCCTTCTCCTTCCAGTGCTCCTTGCAGCTAACCCAGTTACTGGCTCCACCACAGAGTTATACACAATAATACTAGGTCGTATCACTGCCCTATATTTGGTTGTCCGTTATGCAATTTTAAGTATATTGTGTTGATAATGACCTGGAGTCAGCTCGAAACGTCGGGTTGTGTTGGTATTGTGCCCTTTGGGCTTCTCTTTTTACAACATATGCCTTATTGTTTGACAGAACTTTACTAACGTGTTCTGGAAAACAACTCAAAACACAGCAATAATGTTTATTCAGAACAAGAATAAAAACTACCCAGGGGAGCACCAAAATGTCTGACTGTCAAAGGGCGCCTACGCCATAGCACAATGGCCAGCCCGAGCCATTACAATTTAAATGTAATGTAAAAAAAAAAATTTTTTTAATGTTGTCTTGTACTGCACCTTCCTTCGACCGATACAAAAGTCTGTGAAAACTGTCAGTCTGGAAAACCAGTGAACGGTACCCTGCCTTACAGCTTTACCTTCCACAATAAGTTTGTTAAGTGGCGCCATCCGTTGACAGACGGTGTCTCCAACTGCTCGTTCTTTGCAAATTCGTCACTTGCTACGCACATCGAGCAACGTGTAATTCTGAACACATCGTCGTGCTATTCAGTGGCTAGAGCGCCGCTAGAGACAAAGGCAAAAGCCACAGCGCTACAATTGTTTGGAGTCCAGTTTCGATTGCAATATAACTTCGGTTACAAGTCGAACTGTACGGAAAATCTACTTAAAAAATACCACACGAATAATTACAGTATGTCAAGTCAAAAAACAACTTGAGTAAGATTTTAAAGACGCTAAATAAATCTAAAATCATTTTTACGTCATTTTTCGTGCCGCTGTGTCTGCATCTTCGATTTAGTAGCAGCCGCCATCTTGCATGTGTGTTCGATTCGTGTGCGACGAAATGACGTCACATTGTCCTTCGGAAATTATCCGATGGAAGCTGAGCGTGTGTGTTCCTAGTTTATATTTAACCTAATTTGTAATTTTTTCCCTTTCGGGCAGTCTGCTAAATGTATACTGGTTGTTATTACCACGGCCATTCAACTACACCAAACTTGATATCAATACCGACTATTTCCTTGTGCTGGGCGGGTAACGTAAGGACTCAAACCTGTCGTTTGTTTGACTGACGTGGAGTGGGAGGCCACGTGACATGCTTCCGCACGCCTAAATCACCCCGGGGGGGGGCCGCCCCCCCCCCCCCCCCCCCCCCCCCCCCGCCACACTTCCAAACGTGCGTGTAACTGACACTTAAACGTCAGTAAAGAAGCGCTTGTTAATCTTTGTTTTTACAACATCCCCTTTCACAAAAGTAGGTGTCCCAGAACGTGGCGTTGGGGTACACCGAAAACGTTCTCACTGCCGACGTACGAGCACAACAGCCTGAAACTCGAGGAAGCATGCAGGAAGCTCATCACGCTCATTCCTCCCACCAGGCATACATTTATTCAGCCTCCGAAGCACTAATTAGCCCGGACCCATAACAAAAACTAATTTGACATTGGGATTTATGGAAAGCTAAAGTCAAAATCGCAAAACCAGCCAGGCACACCGTGGGATTTGCCCACGCATCACCCTCCTCCCCCCCCCCCCTCCCCATCCCCAACCCTTCTCCCCACCCCCATCTATTGCCTGTTTTGTTTTTTCCCCTCACACCTACAAAATAATTATAGCAACTTAATGAATTCCCAACGCACCAGAGATACTAATGCAATGTTCTTTCGTACCAGGTCGTATACAACAGCCAGAGAGACAGGCCTGACAGTCACTGCCAAGTTATGTTTCCATACAAACAACTGAGTGACTGCCAGAATGCTGTCTTTCTCGCTCATTTGCATCGGCAGCGTGCCGCTTACGAAAAAATAAAAGAATAAAAATAAAAGAAAAAAATGAAAAGAAAAAAAATAAAGGGGGAATTTTTTCCTTCAAATCCTTTGAGGGCCCCCAAATGGAAACGGGATCATATTTCTGCCATTAAAACGCTCGTGCATTCTCGTTAACTGTCTGTTAAAAAGGGAGCATGGCAGGCAGGGAGACTGAACAATGTAGGGGCCAAACGTTCGATAACAAGAGATAATTGTTGTTTTTTTTTCAGCAAATAAACTACTAAAACAATAACCATAAAACATGTACGTTAGTCCTAAACTCCTAAGAAGCAAAAGGCAGTCGCATCAGTGGTGTGCACAGGATGAGTGGGGGGGGGGGAGCATTGCCCCTGCCTTTTTTTTTTTTTTGAAAAACCTTTGTCCTTTTTGTAAAAAAAAATATGCTCTGTTTTGATTTTCTGAACCTATAAACGCTGATGCTGCAGCTAGAGAAAGGACCTAGAGGCCAAAAAGGGCAAAAAAGAAGGCCGGAAAGGGGCATTAAAGATAAAATAGAGAGACAAGCATAAAAAAGGGGGGGGGGGG
>JAHWFP010122426.1:0-24879 GCA_023313725.1 Lithobius niger
TATTTCTGTACTTCACGTTTTCCGAGCATTCACATTAGGATGGTTGGATAGTTTAGAGGCTATGATTTAAAAAAATCGATTCTTTTAGCTGAAACCCCTTCTATTTAACACACCTACACATTCTCTACAATTAATACTCTATAAGAGTTAATAAACATGCTCGTTGAGATTGGTGTCCCATGACCATCCGACAAGGTGGGGGAATCTCCGGTTTGACAATGTGGCTGCCACCTCCAGCAGAAAAAAAACAAGATGTCTGCTCACGGTTTAGTCACTAAGCAATCCTTGTAATGCTGCTCTATAGAGGAAAAATGAGGCAAACTTATTCACTCGATGTAGTTTACTCCTGTTAACATTTATGTTTATGGTTTAGGATGTTGCAGAATATGACAGTAGTCCACGCACGCCACAGGATGACAGTGGTTTTCCCAACCAACTCAATGAAGGAAGTTCTGAATTAGACTTGAGTCAAATTCCTGAAGGTAAGTTGTGTCACAGTCCATTCTAGAACTACAATATCATGCTTGCAGTAATATTATTAATTAATGCTTGTTCAAAAGCAGACTGCATTCCCTGTCGTTCCATATGTGAGAAAAGAAAAACTGAGCAGAGGGACGTTTCCAGGTATATTTTGGAAGTTAATTGGTAAAAGAATGCAGCTCACTCCTCGTAATAAGTTGAAATGTTGAATATTTGGACAATCGCTGATCATGTAAGCCCAACAGCATATATAAAAAAAACTGTAACTGAAGTGGTAGTTTTGATTCTAACGAAGACGCAGCGAAATGACACCGGAATATAAAATAAAATATTCAAGTGATGAATAAAAAATCACACCATCCTTACTCAAGAGTCGCGTTAATCTCACTGATCTATACACATTACAGTACTAGGTTGGAATGAGACCGATTATTATTCTGGGCTAGGCTTGTTGATTTTGTGGTGAAATACTTTTTAACTTCATACTTCATGTGGTTGGTGGCACTGCTTTGCTCGAAAGCGAATATTAATTTTGACACTTATTTTTTCTTTTCAGTTGCTGTTGAAGTGACAGAAACTCCGGTGGCCCCTAATGATGTTGTGTTGCATCCTTTGTCACCAGAAACTAATGAGAAAATGTCATCCACATCAACGTCCGATCGAGTAGATAAAGTAAATTAATTTCTTTTGCATTATAAGCCTTGCCCAAGTTAGGGTGGCCGCACACCAAATTAGACGTTTAGTCACACGACAAAACATTTTGTCGTAACCTGTCTCAACGTGCTGCAGGCATCTCCAAAACCATAGCAATGAGTTGAGCGCCACACACTGGATGAGACACTGTCGCGAGACGTATTTAAGCGTCTCAACTCTCAAGACAATAAAACGAAGCTCCTTCTAATTACGTCTGGTGGGTTCTCTCCACCAGAAGCGACGTTTTGACTCGCAGCGTTTCGTCGAGATACATTTGTCTAATTTGGTGTGCAGCCACCCTTAAAGCTGTTGCTAGGGTTACACGATACCTTTTTTTGCCAATCTGATCGTCAATACCTATACTTACTTTTTTTTTAATCCGTGTTGGAAATTCGGTCAGCTTTAGCTTTACCAATTGGCTTCCTCAAATTGTTAGGGGCAGACTACTTTTTTTCTATTACAGTCAAACCTCGTTATAACAATACCTCTTACAACAATAAACCTGTTAAAACAATGCTATTTTCGAAGCTCTTTAAGTAGCAATGCATGCAAAAGTGATTGTTTATAACCATATACCTTATATAACATTTTACTTTCCAAGGACCCTTGGACATCGTTATAAAGAGGTTTCACTGTAATGCTTGCTATGTGGAAGACTATAGCCGCAATAAAAAGGAAATAGGAAATTTGTTGGAGAATGTGGAAATATTCAATTAATTTATGTTTTGCTCTTTCAGTTTTCAGTTTATTTTGATGGGTAAGACTTATCTCTTCAGTATCGTGTCAGGTTGGCAACTGTAAATTGCTTTTGTCCTTTTGGGTGCTATTGCTGGCTGACACCGTACGGATGCACACTTATTCGTGATGCTACCGTAATCAATTCTTTAATAACTTGATAAATCTTGATAACCTGATGCCAAAAACAATGCTTCCATAACTTTATTGCCTTGCTAGCCTCAATTTGTTTCGTTGAAACAAGTCTAATTAGAACACAAATTCAGTCTCCCAATTTGCTGCATTCACTTTTTATTTCATAAATTTTATTCGGTAGCAAATGAAATGGCGCAACCCATAATTTGTTTGTCGAGACTTGACGCAAATGACGCTCTGTGTATAAATGTCTGAAAGCTTGGATGCAGTCTTTTACATGCTAGGAAATAGCATAGGCTACGTTGTAAGGAGGTGTCTGTCGTACTTAAATTACATAGCAGTGTAGCGCGGTTGCATGTCGATATTTAATCTAAAGATAGCAGTTTTAACAAATGTATGGTTTTAACCCACAGTCAAGTACCTATAGTAGCAACTTACCACAAATGCTAGTATCTAATAAGTAATAATACAATCTGACTGAATGTTTTTCTTACATATTTGATAAATTTTATGTCATAAGGGTCATTTATGAACTTTGTTTGGAATGTTTATTTAAGTGTCCATTTGACAGCCGGCATTTGTCAAAAGAATATCAATTCAAGAAATTGATGAAGAAGGTGGTACTGTAGAACTTTCACAGTTTGGATATTCTTTCCACAATAAATACAGTATATCATCATTTTCACAGTATTCAATAAATCTTGTACGAAACACAACTACAGGCCAACTCCAGGTAGCAATTTTTATTATGGCAAGTATAACTTAATAAATGGCAGTCAACAAATACGCAGTTTAACATACAGTTGATACTGCTTACAAAGACCCTCAAGGGACAGTAAAAAAAGTTCATTATAACCAAAATTTCTTTATATCCAGAAGAGAACAGCACTAAATCTGTTGGAGTAGCTGTTTGCAATCTGTTCTTTAAAAGTAATAATTCCTTAAAACCGAGTTCCTTATAAACAGTGTCTACTGGAACATAATGTAATAAAAATACACCACTAAACCATGCACCAAGGCTGTTTGCCGTGATGCGCGTATCACGTGACTGGGCTAGTCCAGTCAGATGGCCAAATATCCGCTATTCTCATTCGTCAGTGGTTCACTCGTGATGACATCATGGCAAACAGCCATGGCTCGTGGTATAGAGTGTACAACTGTGAGGTAGGAAAGGAAAAGTTTAAGCTGCCAGATTATGATCAAGCCTAGCCTTGCAAGAGTTCAGGCTTGGGGTGCACACAACTTCACGGGGAAGGGCATTCCAGGCATTGATAACTCGATGTTTGAAAAAAGATCCATGCAACAAGGTGCGAATTTACGGTTTGTGAAATTTGTGGGAATGGCCCCTAGACTGTCTTCGAAGGTTGACAAAGAGTTTCTCTTTGGGAAGCTTATCAAACAGATGCACGATCTTGTAGGTCTGCAAAAAGTCACCTCTTAGCCTCCTCTTTTTAAGGGTTTGAAGGTTTATGATCTTGAGTCGTTCCAGGTAAGGGAGGTCACGTATGCCAGGGACAAGTTTCGTGGAACGCCTGTGTACCTACTCAATGATGGTATAGTCTTTGATGAGAAATGGACACCATGTCTGGGCACAAAAGTCCACATGTTGGCGGACTAATGAGGTGTAAAGCATCCTCATGATGGCAACATTGAGGAAGAAGAAATGGTGCTTAATTTGGCCAAAGGCACTGTTTGCCTTTTTCACTGCAGCGATGCACTGTGCTCTGGGATTCGGGCTGCTGTCGATAATGACGCCAAGCAATTTGATTTGAGTGGAATTCTTTTAGGGCAGTACCATTCAGAATGTAGGTGTGCTGAGGGTTGTTGTGTCCCAAGTGGAGCACTTTACACTTATTAGTGTTAATTCTGTTTACAACGACCCATTGTTGGGTGGCATTCATGTCGCGCTGGAGGGCAAGGACATCAGAGCTGGTTGTAAGCCTCCTAAGATCTTGGAGTTGTCGGCGAAAAGGTTGCATAAGGATGCAACAACACCAGAGAAATCTTTAACATACACAAATACACAAGAAAAAGAAGGGGTCCAAGCACGGTGCCTTGGGGTACACCACTGGTAACAGGCAGCCATACAGAGCGGGGTCCCTCGACAGATACACACTGGCAGTGATCCGAGAGAAGGTCTGTGATCCAGCGAAGGAGGTTCCCATGAACACTGTTGGTTGACTCATGAGCTTATCAATGGCAATGGCATGATCTACATTCTACTGTGATCATAATTTTTGCCATTTTTCGTCGTTCCACCCGTTGCCGTAAATGTTAAACTGGAAGGCCCTTGGGGCAGAACATGACCCCAGAGTAATGAAATTTTTTGTGTGTGATAGTGATGCCCAAGAGCAACTTTTCCACACCCTGCCAATGAGGAATTCATAACGTTTCTACACTCCACCCTAATCCACACGTCCTAAGGCAACCCGGTAACTGTCGAAAATTGACGGCAAAACGTTCCATTTGCGAATCACGTTGGCGGTTTGGAAGGTTTGTTGGGGTTAGAAATAAGTTTTAACTGTGAATTATGTTGGATTTTGGAATACAAGAGAATGCAGGCATTGAATAAACTGTTCGTTGTGTTACTGTGAAAGTTTTCGTCAAATGCAGGCATTATGTTTTCGCTAGCTGAATCCAGATCACGCATGTTATTGGTCGCGTAGGCCTAATGTCTGACTTTTCCGTGAACTTTAGTAAATTTTGAAGCAGAATAAAGTGTATCTCTTTAACTGTGTGAAGCTTTTACCATAGTAATTTTGCAGTAGAAATACGGCGCTCTAAGGGGCGGTAATTTGACTATTTCACAGTTTTTACTATAAAACGTTTTAGGGGGAGGGGCCAGTAACTTTGCCAGAGCAGTTTATAGGCGATTTACGGTAATGCAGACATGCTGCAAAACACTCAGATTGCATTTGGAACTGAAAGCTGCTAAACATTGTGGTTGGCTATGGCGTAAATTCATTTCTTAGTCGAGTCTTTTTTTTTTTTTAAAGATCGTGGTTATTCCTTGTCGGAAATTTGCTATCACAAAAACACTATCACTTTGTTTACTGTGAAAGGAACCACCTAATTTCCCGGACAAATTAGGAGCAGTATTCGCCCACTTTCATATTGCTGCAAGCAATCGAAAATTTGCAAGATTATGGACAATCTACAATGTGAAAGTGGGCGAATGCAGCTCGGAAATTTGTCCGGTAAATTATTATCACAAGAGTATCCTATTAAAACACTACAATTTGTTTGTTTCCTAGTATAATGCATGTGTTCATCTTCACTGATTTACCAACATTTCTCCACAGCCCCTCAGGATGGAGTGTGTGACTGAGCAGGATACACCTTTGGCTGTCCCAATCAATAATGCAGGTGTTACATGGCCTCAAGAACGCCCACAGCCACAACCACACGGCCTTTGCTTGACTGTTAGTGATATGGATCGCATACGTATTTTCATTCATGAATTTGTCATACGAGGTTTGCTACCGTTTGTCGAAAGGCAGATGAAGTTTCTCAATGAAGCTGTAAGTTCTTTTGGTGATTGTAAAGTAATTAGGATCTGTTATCTGTTGACATACTGACTATTAAACCGATGTCTCTTGTTTTGCTAGGTTGCTATGAGAAAAGGTCTGCATCGAACATTATTCAGTGCCACACGCAAGTGGTTTGTTGGTGCCAAGCCTAGTGTTCAAGGTCCAAATACCCCCGCTAACTCTGTTGTGTAAGGATCAATAACTTTTAAGTTACATTTATCTTTCGATTGCTGATTCAGACAGCAGATTCTATTCTTCATGTTTATAGGGTAGGGAACGACCAAATCCGAATGCGGGTCTTTAGGTTTCGGTTTAACAAAATTTGTAATGTCAAGACAATTTTTCAACAACTTGGGTTATTTTGGGCCATTTTGGATAATCTAATATACCATTTGAAGCATTTTTTCCACAACCTTCCAATGGAGCTAATTTCAAACGGCTAGCATACCGTTAAAAAATTATAATGGAAAAACCAATGAACAAGTTGCAAAAATGTGTACAGTCAAAGCTCGATATAACGAAGTACATTATAACGAAAGACATGATTTAACAAAATTTTTTAGCATATTTGGATGGCCCCAACTATTTACGTACAAATTATATTCCAATATAACGAAGTACTATATTACGAAATATACTTTGTAATAAAATAATTTTCCTTCCCCAGCACCACCAGAGTAGCTTTTATAACGAAATCATAACACTTTCGGTAAAATTTGGCTTGGTAACAAGTCAAAATCTTAGTTTGTTTTGGAGCGAAAAAGTTCCGTTGGGCTGATCGGCAGCTCAATCGATTACTTATGCCAGGTCACAACCAGCGTGTTGATCGCTTGTGCGAGTCTGGAGCTACAAGGTCATTGCTTTGTTCTCGAGCCTTAGCAGAATTCAGCCATGTACGCTACTTAACCCTTTGAAGTGCACTGTCGACTCCAGTCGACAGAGCGTACATCGCTTACGCGTGCACTGGCGACTTCAGTCGACAACAACACGTGCTACGCTACGAGCTTTGAAAGAGCCAATCAGAGGCCTTGAAACGGAACATTGGCGGTTGGGTGTCGTCATCTGAATGCTTATGAATCGAATTAGCTCATTGGCCGAATTTTCCCGCCTCTTTTGTCAGCCAATCACAGTGCTCAATTCCCGAGTTGTTTTGGCCGAATTTGGATTCCGGGCGGCTTCTCGGCAAAACAATGGCGGCCGCGAGTGTTAGTGGCGAAAGCGCCATCGTTCCTAGGAATGATTCGGATTCCGATTCCGATTTTGAGGGATTTACACCACAAGAAATTGAAGATTCACGCCTTAGAGTGATTGCTATACGTCGTGAAAGACGATTTTATGACAGTGACGTGTCCGACAACGAAGAAACGACGGAAATTGACGAAGGAACTGACAGTTCAGAAAGCGAAAGCGATGCCGACGCCATGCCAACACGAGGTAGGAAGCGAAAAAAAAAACAAGCGTCAACCCGCACGTGCGTAAATGTTCAAGCAAATAATGCCGTCACAACAAGTGCCGACTGGCTACCTAAATTTAGTGAACCAGTTGGACCAAATTTCACTATCTGGCCTAGGCCTAATTTACCCGACCCATTAGACATTTTTCGTAAATTGTTTACTGACGAAATGTTGGATCTAATAGTTACGCAAACAAACCTGTACGCAACCCAAATAAATGAAAAAAAGGGCCGCATTCCTTACGAAACGAGCAGCTACAAGTGGAAGCCTATAGATCGTGCTAAATTATTACGATTTATTGCGTTATTAGTTGCATCTGGTTTACTCCACACTAATGAGATTTCTGACCATTGGACAACACATTGGTTGTTTGAAACGCCAGGATTTCGTAAAGTGATGTCACAGCGACGATTCAAACAAATTACATGTTTGCTGCATTTTGCAAATAACGATGAGCGGCAGCCCAGAGGAAGTGAAGGGCATGATCCCCTTTTCAAAATTCGTGAACTTTTAGTGCTTCAGAATGCAGCATTCAAGGAGGCTTACAATCTGCATAAAGAAATTTGTATTGATGAAAGCATGATAGGCTTCAAGGGGCGTCTATATTTCAAGGTTTACATCCCAAATAAACCTCACAAGTGGGGTATTAGGGCATGGGTTCTGTGTGATTCACACACTGGTTATACTTACAACTGGGATGTCTATGCACCAGACTTCAAGCATCCAGGGAAGGGATTATCTGAATATGTTGTAGAAAGCCTAGTGGATGGTTTGGAAGGCAAAGGGCATGTACTCTACGTTGATAATTTCTACTCTGGGGTAACACTTTTTGAAACCTTAGAGGCCAAACAAATTGGAGCGTGTGGGACAATTCGCACAAACCGGAAGGGGTTGCCGGATTCTTTTGCACCAAAGGAGCTGAAAAAAACTATAAATAAAAAAAACTCCTATTGTGTACAAGCAGCATGATCAAAAGCTACTGTGTGGTTGGCAAGATAAGCGAGTGGTAACTGTTTTGACCACAGTACACAACTCCGACATGGTCGATAAGCAAATCCGTGCTCGTCAAGGTGAAAGGGGGTACAGACCAGTGCAGAAACCTGTATGTATTGATGAATACAATAAGTTCATGGGGGGTGTAGATAGATCAGACCAGCTTTTGAGCTACTATAACTATAAGCACAAGTCCCTGAAATGGTACATGCGTCTATGGCATCATGTAAGGGAGCTAAGCCTGGTGAATGCATACGTAATTTATGTTGAACTTGGAGGTTCATTGAAGCACTACGACTTTCGAAAAAAGTTAATAGATCAGTTGTTGGAGGGCCAAGAGTTGCTCTCTCCTCAACGACACAGGCCTACAGTGGATATCTGACAGCGGCTAGTAGAACGCCACTTTTTAGGCCAAATACCATCAAGCAAACCAGATTGCATTGTGTGCTCCGATCGTGCGTTGAAAAAGCGCAAACAAACAACATATTTGTGCAAACAATGCAACAAGCCCATGTGCCCCGTACCGTGCTTCGAGAGGTATCACACACTAAAGGATTACAAGTTGTGACTAGATGAAAACCATGTGAAGGTAGGCCTATTTCAAAATCATTTTCTTTTGTAGTGTCTTGAAGTGTTTGTAATGTTATTTCTTTGAATATGTGCTTAGGCGAAGCAAAATCGGGGGCAGCAAAATCAGGGGCAGCAATATTTATAAGTAAATTGGCAAATACCAAACTTCTTTATTTTTTTTTACGGTTTGTACAAATCCAACATGCAAATACAGGGTACTGAGTGAAAGCTTACAGTTTTCTGAATCCAACAAAAAAAAAATCATCTTGATATGTACAGTGGTTACGAAGTTACAAATTTTATAGCGACACCATGTCAAATCGCGTTGGCAGCAGCAAAAAATGTGTGCACTTCTGTGGTTTTCGCTGTTCGCGACAGTGCACTTCAAAGGGTTAAATATTTAACGCTTCAAGAAAAGGTTAAGATTATCAGTGCCGTTAACAAGCAGCCCAAGAAGCCAAAAGGTGAAATAGCCAAGGATTTTGGGATACCCCAGAGTACTTTGAGCACTATTTTGAAGGACCAGAAAGAGATTTTGCAAATCTACGAAGAGGGAAAAAAATCAACGCAATGTAAACGTTTACGTCCAGCTCAATATGAAGATGTGGAAACAGCGTTGTTCAAATGGTTTAAGGGCGTCAGGGCTCAAAATATCCCCGTAGGCGGCAGTGTTCTTCAGGAAAAATCTCGGAAGTTTGCATTCTTGATGGGACGTGAAAACTTTTTAAGTGATGGTTTTAAGTGATGGTTGGGTTTCGAAATTTAAAGATCGTCATGACATCGTGTGAAAAAAAAGCAAGCGGAGAAGCAGCCCGTGTATCGGACATCACCGTAGCAGAGTGGCTAAAAGAAAACCTACCGTTGATCAATGTATATGATCCCCACAACATTTTTAATATGGATAAAACTGGATTGTTTTATCGTGCGATGCCACAACACACACTACCTTCGAAAGGTGAAGACTGCAACGGAGGAAAACAAACCAAAGATCGTGTGTCAATTGCTTTATGTTGCCACACGACTGGTTCAGAAAAGTTGAAACTGCTGGTTATTGGCAAGTCGAAACATCAACGTTGTATGAAAGGAGTTTGTTCGTTACCAACGGAATACAAAAACAATGCAAAAGTGTGAATGACAACCTTATTATTCCAAGAATGGTTGTTAAACTGGACAAAAAAATGAACTTGGCTAAAAGGAAAATCCTTCTCGTCCTTGACAACGTATCGTCACATGTAACGACGGCTAGATTGGAAGCCGTCACATTGCTTTATTTTTCCTTCAAACACCACATCAAAAATGCAACCAGTTGACCAAGGCATAATTCGTTCTGTAAAGGTCCGTTATAGACGGCGTTGGTCAAGCGAATTATTTTGAAGCAAAACGTGAAACCAAACTCGATGTACACATGGCGATCGACATGTTTCACAGCTCCAGGCAGGAAGTGCCAGCCACTGTAATTGAGAATTGTTTCACTAAGGTAGGTGTAGTTCAAACTGCAAAGCCTAATGAAAACGAAGTGCCTGCCATCAGAAGAAAACAATAATTAGGACGACAACGTACTGAGGTCGCAGCTAGGTTTTTCTGCTGATACGGTGTTTAATATGTTTGTTGACGTTGATGAAAACGTGGCTGCTACTGAGCAGTTAAATAATGAAATCGTTCGTACTGTGAAAGCTGCTGCTAACTGTGAATGATGACAACAGTAGCGATGACGATTTGGAACCACCAGTTTCGGCTGTGTCAGCAATTGATTGTGTACAGATGCTTCACAGATTTTTTCAAGAAAAAGATACACAGAATCTTGAAATGCATGATTATGTTAGAAAGCTAGAAACTGGTGTGCTAAAAATGTTGTTAAAAATGGAGTGCAACAAAAGACAACCGATTATATACATGTAATATAGCCTAGATCTAACTCTTATGAATTACACAGTATCGTTTATTTATTTTTTATTACAGTACTGTAAAAAAAAAGTTTTGGATTAATCAAGGACCTTTTATTTTGTATTAACTTAGGGCAACAATAAATCGATGTTTCTACGTTTTTTTTCACTTCCTATATTTTATAACGAAATTACTTTATACCGTAGACACCGTTTACCAGGAATTTGGTTTTAAGGATTATTGTTTTTAAAGAACAGATTACAAACCATTGCAACAGATTTAGTGTTATTCTCTTACGATATAAAGAATTTTCGGTTATAAGGAACCTTTTTCACTGTCCCTCATTTACAAATGTGATGGTAGATTTTTAGCTGAGCATTATGACTGAAGAAAAGAATCTTAGAACTGTTACCATCATTTGTTCAGCTTGTATGAAATAAATTTGCCATCACTCTTCCAACATTCATGTAAAATCAGAATGCATTTACATAGTCACTGAGCATGTAAATCTTATGATAGCAAAAAAAACTGGAGACGCATTTTATGATAGAGACTGGATCGTGGGCTTAGCCGTTTGTGTCACTATGTTGCGTTGAACTACAACATAAATTTGTAGAGATTTCGTCTTCTCACTACTATCTGAAAATATTAACGTTTAGTTTTAGCTTTAAATCGTATATTTAAATGCTCAGTGCTCAAGACCTTATAATCCACATTTTAAGAGGCTTCAATTGCTCACCACGAGGTGGCATTGCTTGCCGAATCCGACATGCAATGCCACTCCCTTTCATTTTTCGTTTACGCACTCGCCCTGAGTGGACGTGTGCACGTTCTCTGCCGAGATCGTTTCAACATGTCTCAGAATTCCGGATTTGTGCACGCACCAGAAGACACCGTGGGACCAGTCTTTTGTCTTCCTAGGCCTCCCATTCGATCTTCAACAGCAATAATAATGCTTTCACTGGAACAAATCGAGACTTCCTATTTCAGACTAAGCATTCCCAAGCCAGAAGTCGTACAAATTGATAGAACCGAACAGCCTACTTGGAAAACCAGATTCAATAGCAAACCTAGTACCATACAGAAGATGGATAACGAGATCCCTTCATCACTATCGCATAGACACTTAGGATCAAGCCCACATCCAGGAGAAACGACACACCCCACGAATGAAAACTTCCAATAGAAATTCTTCTATGGTGGACAGACGTTCGAGTCCTGTTCCAGGCAGTCCCGCTTCACGAACCCCAGCCAGAACTAATACTCTTGACAGATGCCTCAACGGAGGACTTTGGAATGCACATCGGAGACCAAAAGGCATCAGGGTTGTGGAAGTCGGAGGACTTAGATCATATCAACGTTCTAGAACTCAAGGCGTTCTTAAAAGCCCTCAATCACTTCCAAATCATAGTCTCAATGAAAGTTATACAAGTTCAAATAAACAATACGATTGCTGTCGCATACCTCCGGAAAGGATGAGGAACAAAATCTAAAAACCTTCACGAAGTCACATCAGACATTTTCAAGACTTGCATCCGACTAGGAATAATTCTTTCTTTCCACGTTCCAGGGAACCGGAACGTGATCGTGGATTCCTCTCCAGACGTCTTAAACCAACCACGGGATAGTGGACATTCAACAAATCCATCTGCAAACTCCAGGATCATACCAGAAAACACAAACCTACTGTCAGAAAAGAAAGAAAGCCGTGTCCACCAAAATGTCAGCGCCTTGAAACTACATGGGTGGTGGTTACTATCACCGGACTTCTCAAGGAGGCAGGAATTTGATGAAGCGCAAGCCATTAGATTTCATCAGAAATTCCACCAACAGAAAACCAGTCCAATCAATCCCGATTTGCCCAACCTGCTAAGCTACTTAACTGACGTCTTTAACTCGTGCTCAAAAGGATCTACCGTCTTGGTACACCATTCTGCCCTAAATTCCATCTTTAGAAAGAAAACCTTTTAGAAGACTATCGCATCTCAACCCTAATAAAATAGTTCAAAATTGAAAGTCATGAACTCACTGATGAAGGAACCTATGTAAAACTGCAACCTTTGCTTATTAACAAGAAAAAACTGTGTTCTTAATAACGTTAGCCTCAAGTCCGCGATACAGTGAAGTACAAGGCCTTTCAGTGGATCCTACCTACTTACTGTATTCTTCCTAGACGATTACAAGGCAGTCTCATTATTCCCTATAGCCTAGTTTAGAGCCAAAACTTAGAAGTCCAACGAAACCGATAATCACTCCTGTTTTATCTTCAATCACAAGGGGATGAGGTCGAAAGATTCCTCTGTTCAGTTCGAACCGTAAGTTCTATTTAGAAAGAACTAAGAGCAACAAGATTAGAAAAGGCAGAAACCAACTCTTTTTACCCTTCAGAAAGAACTTTGGTGATACTTCATCCGCAATGATAGCTAAATGGATCAAGAAGGTCATTTTGAGCACTTATGAAGTGTCTGACATCGATTGCCACGATAACAGTATCCGAATCACGGCATTCGAGCTAAGAGCCATCTCGATGTCCTGGGCCTTCCATAACGGCATCCCCATTCCTGAGATTCTGCATGCCGCATCATGGAGAAACGCATTGGTCTACACATCACACTACTTCAGAAACGCGCAGATGGATTTCACAAACTGTGACCCATCATCATGGCTAGAAATTTTGTCCAGCCCCCAAAGCACTAGGAAAAGATACAAACAACGGCCACCAAATCAGAAAAGAGATCCTGAATTCTGTTGGTTTTTGTTAAATAAGTGCTTAAGTCTGTGAGTTTGTGGTTCACTAACTGTTAATCCCTGGGGTACCCGTCAGGTGATGCCCTCTGCCCTCTTTAACAAGGTCTACTGTAAATGCTAAAATTTGCAGGTGGTACCCGTCAGGTAATGCCCTCTGCCCTCTTTAACAAGGTCTACTGTAAATGCTAAAATTTGCAGGTAATGTTTATTTTCGTAGCAATAGAAAGAGAATTGCCGCTGAAACTGCTAAATTGCTGAAACAAAAATATACATTACCTATACACACCCTACCTCCCCTATTGAATCACAACCATGACACGTGAGGGGAATAAAAGATGCTTCTTACGCGCCTTGAACACTTTCATACTTGTATGCAGGAAAGTGCACATTGCGCTTCGGAATTAGCGAGCTGGCTGGTGATTGGTTAAAATCTTTGGAGGGAAAAAGAATTTTTTTGTATATATTCTATTGTATATTTTCATTTAAGCAATAGAAACAGAATTTAGCCGTTGCACTGGCGATTCTCTTTTTTTTTTTTTTACATGTTCTCAACAATGTTTTTGTTTGTTTTCATTTTATGTATTGAAACTTAGTTACAGTCAAGAAGCCACTGAGCTGCAAGTTCGAAGGCTAGGAGACTTGGCATTCATGTTTCAACACTATGATTTAGCTTATCAAGCTTATCATACTGCCAAGCGAGATTTCAATAACGACCAAGCTTGGCTGTATTATGCGGGTGCCTTGGTGAGTATTGTTAGGGTGCTTTGGTAAGTGTTGTTAGGGTACTCAAACTGCCGAATGGGCAGGGTTACTAACAAGATTCATTCTTTATAGGAAATGGCTGCCCTAGCTGTATTTATGCAAGGTGCCAATAGCCAGCGCCAGTATCCAGTCCATTACATGGACTCTGCAATCAACACGTACATGAATACTTGCAAGTATGTTAAGATCCTGAAGCTATTCTTGTATTTCTTATCACAGTCCGCTAATTGGGCTTTTTTTTTTAAATCTTAGATCAGCTCAGTTTGCAACACGAACATCTTTGCTCAGCACTGAGTGCCTCAAATCCAAAGGGATGTATGGAGAAGCAGCAATGCAGTTCATTAAAATGACAAGTGAGGTATGCGATTTTTGAGCTGTTATACATTAGATGTATGGTGTTTTTTCCAAAAAATTAAACCCCTAAACAAGATTAAATTACATGGCAATGGTTTCAATAAACAATATCTTGCAAAGTTAGATATTAGCAGCAGGTTAAACAGTAATTGAATTAAGTACTAAAATGTAGGGATCGACCGACTGTGAAGCCGGGTATTTAGGATTCAGATTTGGCAAAATTTTAAATGTCTAGATGATTATTCAATAACTTGGCTAATTTGGCCGATTTCGCCCTTCCAATATACCATTTGAAATGTTGTTTCGTCTGCTTTCCAATGGAGATAATTTCAAATAGTTAGCATAAACTGTTCAGAAGTTATAAGGGGAAAAACAACAAACAAGTCGTGAAAATTTGTACTCAAGTGTTTAATCTTTGCTCAATTTACTACTTTACTCAGCTGGAGAGAAAATTTAGTCTGCATAAAATGCAAAGGACTGCAACAATCAACAAAGGTTTTATTTTGTATTCGGTTAGGATTTGGTAAAAGTAGATTGGGTCGATCCCTACTAAAATTCCTAACTCTGTTCCAACAACATGTCACTAACAGATAGGCTTCATAGATACATACTCCGTTGTTTGTAAGGATTATGACATACCAGCTAAATGATGTAGATCTAATCACGTCACATATGTGTGGCTAAGTGACTTGATATTTTCCAGGACTCTGATTTGCGCAGTGCTTTGCTGTTGGAGCAGGCAGCTCACTGCTTCATGGTAATGCGGACACCCATGATCCGCAAGTATGCCTTTCATATGATTCTAGCTGGCCACCGCTTTAGCAAAGCTGGTCAACGAAAGCACGCTCTGAGGGCGTACAAGCAGGCTTATCAAGTAAGTAAATCATGCTTGTTTTGGTACGAGAGTATGCAGCTTTACCATTATAGTAAATATAAATTGTATTTACTTGTGTTTCATTTTCAGGTGTACAAAGGCAAGCAATGGGGCCTTGCAGAAGACCACATAAATTTTACGATTGGACGTCAGTCTTGTAATTTAAAGCAACTTGAACAAGCCCTTGATGCCTTCAGCAAGCTACTAAGTGAAGGGAGCGAACAACCTCCTTCACAGCAAGCCGTATTCTTGCGAGAGTATCTCTTTGTGTACAATGTAGGTTGGCCCTTAATAGTGCTACAATACTATCTTAAAAGTCATTATGTTGATAAGATGGGGATTGCGTACTGAGAATATTAGGGTTTGATTTGCAGTGGTAATATAATATAATGAGACTCTCAGTACCCATGCCTTAGTAAAAAGTTAAATTGAAGATAGTACACTGAAATGTAAAAGGCAATAATAGAAGATAAACTTTTTTGGTTTTACTAACTTCACGTAAAAAATAGAAAACCTAAATTCTTACTATCTGTAATATTAGTACTAGCTTTTAAATAGCTTAATTTAAAGCTTATAGGCCCAGTATTAGCCAACTTTAAAGCTTTGGCTAGGTTCCCCACCAGATATCGTGATGCATGCTTCCTACAAAGCAGCATGGCTCCATCTGGAGCCTCACAATCGCTCTGGACATCGATCAAGTTGGATCGAAGTTCGTGATTTGTTTTTGACTTGTGTGCTCAAATTGCCATTGCCACTTTTTTATTTGCTTTTGAAAATTTGTTGAGCATCTTTCCGAGCACTGGTGCGCACCCTATGAATACGGTTTTCTGTTTTGGTTTCCTGACTGTAACTGACCAAGTGAGAAAGCAAAGGCGGCAGTTGACTGTTTTCACTTGATGTTTTGGCATTTTGCTTTATCTGTCTGTTTCTCTGTTGTTCTGCAGTTAAGACCATATGCATGAACCAACTGGAATGAAATTAAGGAAGAATGGCATATTTACTCCATTTTATACCAGTTGGTAAAAATGGAAAATGGCCGTGTGAACTGGCATCCAAAGCAGTTTTTCATACATCATGAATACAAACAAGTTATTGTGAATATTAAAACTAACACATTCTTCATGAAAGGTCCTATTAAACTTTTATGAAAATTCAAGATGGCGGTCCAAAAGGGTGTTGAAAACAGTTTATGGCAGTAACGGCCAAATGCATGTGTTGATTCAAATGAAATTTGGTAGGAATATTCTTTGAACTATGCCTGAATAACGTATGTACTTATGGCCAAAATGAGGCCCAAAATAGTCCTTTAAAAAAAAATGACTTTCGCAAGGCCACCTTGAAGGAGCCGGCTAACAGATATCACGGGTACATAAAAAGAGCCTAATTCATATCACACATAAGTCACGTTCACCAGGCCTGTCGCGATGGTGGTATGTAACGATGTACTGTGTACTTGGCAATACTGAGGACAGGCCAAACCTTGCTTTAAATAACATGCTGGTCAATGCTTGCCAGGGTTGGCCTGAGGCTGGAGCCATGCTATGGGAAATGGCAGTTGCATACAAGCTTCATTTGTTTAGTGGCTAGTACAAATCAGAGGACTTTGCAGGACGTGAGGCTGCTGAGACTCCAGATCCATGAACATATTCAGGGTACTGTGGCCTTGCAGCAACTTGAGGACTCTGTTTTTCAGCCCTAGGTTGCACCACTTCATATTTCTTTATTAAATTTTGAACGGCCTCAGAAATAAATACATAAGGTCTAAACCATTCATCAGATTAAACAAACTAAGTACGTACCATTATGCAGAATAACATACTTTCAACTCAAGATAAATTGACACGTGGTCATCAAAAAAGGTTCTATTCAAGTTTTGTCCAAGTCCAAGATGGCACCTGATAAAGCCTTTTTCATTATTGTAAAAGTCTCACATACTTTTATTTATGTTCATCAAACCCCTTTTTTTCCAAGATTTCAGTTGGCCGCGGCATTTTTATGGACGACACCATAAAGTTTTACACCCTCTAATGCACCTGAAAGTGCTGCTATCTTCCAAGATAGCAGTCATTACATTACAAACTGGTGGAGAACATGAATCTGAATGAACACAAGTGTTGTGTTGATAAATCGGGCAACTAATATTTGCCAACAGTCAATAACATTGGTTCTAATAAGCTGCTACAAGATAGGTCTTCACAGATGGATCTTGGCGTCATTCTCGATGGTGATCTTTGCTTTTCTATGCATGTCCAAACGGTTGTAGCCAAAGTAGCCAAAGCCGTGTCAGCTGCAGTTCAAAGTACCTTTGACAAGCTTCGATCATAGTTCTTCCCTATACTGTACTGTAGTGTAGTCTTATTGAAAGCATCATCATATATGCAAACAAAGTGTCGTGGGTCAGACTTGAATGCGACAAAGACAAAGTGGAACGACCCAGAGATGGGCTACAAAGTTGGTCATTGTTTTATCGAACCTGCCGTACACTGAACGTTTACGATGACTCATTTCCCACTCTGTCGTATCGACATACTCGCGGAGATTTTATCTTTGCATATAAGACTATTAACTCTACTAATCTACTTAAAAGATCTGGTCGTTGTCACTGATGATGACAGAGTGCTACAGAGTGTGCTACCTTTGGAATAAGCTGCCAACAGACGTGGTGAAATTCCCTTTTGTTCTCACATTCAAAAAACGTCTTTACATGCTGTTTTCTCTCATTCCACCCTATGACTATGAAAACTGGTAGTAGGGAATACTCAACATCTTATGCTGGTACGCTTTGTCAAATTTTCATTCAAATTCATCTAAAACATGATGAAAACTGCAAACCTAAGGTACAACAGAAAATTGAATGTTTTTAAAATGAATAATGTAAAACTACAGTTTATGTGCACTGTGGTAGCAGTGTAATGAATGTGTAGATATAGTTCGACTTGTCAGGATTTTACATTCTGTATTAGGAAATTTTGGTATCACAGTTCACTATAACGGAGCCTGCTTTATTAAAAACTCTGTAAGGATGTACCGAACCGAACAAACCGAACCGAATATGGCCAAACAGAGGGTGTTCGGTTCGGTCTTCGGCCTTTCAAACGCAAAATACCAAACTGAACGTATTTTCACTTATAAATAATTGCCAGATTTTGATCATTAAATACACAATTTTGAAGGTTTATCTGACAGCTTTCTATTAGTCCAAAACAAAAGTTCCCAGCTCTAATGGTTCAAATGTTATGATAGAAAATGTAAAAGTAGAGGAGATTTTTTGTTATG
The DNA here is from genome assembly GCA_023313725.1 of Lithobius niger. Taxonomy (NCBI): domain Eukaryota; kingdom Metazoa; phylum Arthropoda; class Chilopoda; order Lithobiomorpha; family Lithobiidae; genus Lithobius; species Lithobius niger. Next base: position 18,489 of record JAHWFP010122426.1, read on the forward strand.
TTTAAACAATTTCCACATCTGTGCACTTACAAGAAAGTTGTGCTTTGATTAATCTGTGGGAACAGAGTTTCTTTACATTTTATTTTTAAATAGATTGGTTTGGTACATTTTTGTTCGGCTTGGAAGTGTTTGGTGACCGGCTCATTTAGGGTTTGTTCAGTTCGTCTGAAAAATCCTTGTTTGGTACAGCCCTAGAACTATGTATGAAGAACTTGTTTTTGATGCACTACCTTGTAGTAAAGAGCCTACTGTGTTCCAAATTTAAACTTCATAAAGAAAGATTCCATTTAAGTTTTTGTTTTTGCAAATACAAGATCCGGTGGCCTATAACAAGCGAAAAACTAAAATTCAGTAGGAATATTCTTTGAAATAGGGCTGAACAATACAACATACGTAAAAAAAAAAATTTGGCGGGGAGGGGGCGGGACTACTAGTATCAATTGTACTTAATACAGAAAAATTAACTGAATGTATGTCCCTTCTTCTACAGCAATTAAAAAGCCAAGAGCCTCGAGCCGATACAAGTCCTTTTCTTCTTCCAATGCCAGTTATTGAAAGCCAGTCCACTAAAGTAGAACTATGCTACAGATCACAGCTAAAACCAGGTAATGCTTAGTGAACATGGGTCTCGACACCGCAACAAATAATTATTACCGTTGGAATAGTGATTTGTTGAGCCAAAGGATTTTCACTTTTTTTTTATGGCTGTAATCATAGTTGTACAAATAAACTGTCATAAACTGAAATTTGACTGTAAGCACTTTGCAAGTTAGAATATTTACAGTATTAATAATTAAAGATGTACTGGTACCACTTTTTTCCATCCAGTACCAATACTTATTCCGGTACCACTAAAAGTACAAGTACACAGATACCCGAAAAAAGATTCCATTTACCAGCAAAGTATGATTATTAAAAAAATTACAATTTGTTCTCGGAATTCTTATTTTTTTTTTTACTAACTAATCATAAAACTACATTAACTGGCACACAGATTTATACGAATTGTAGAAATTGGTACAGTATGCAAATAGTACAGAGAAGTGTTGCTCAATAACTACTGCTGCACTAGTACGTACCTGTAAAATTTGTGGATACTGGTACTGGTATCGGAACCAGTACATACTTATTAATAATGTTGTATTCTGAATTTGCACGGAATAAATCTAATTGAACAGAAAATGGAATAAGAATTCAGCAAGAAACTGGAGTCATCAAAAGTCCCATTTGAACTTGGTCGGTTCGAACCGGCGTCCTCTTGGTCTGTAGCCAACCTATTTGACCACTTAGCTGTTGTTGATCACTTTGTTTGGGCTCCCCTCACCAAGCTTGCGATTATGATGCTTGGAATTGAGTTTTGTTTTTACTGATGCTTGGGGTGAGCTGCCATTTTGCAGCGCTGATGTAGTTAAAGAGGTACAATTTATGTTGTGTGGCCCCCCCCCCCCGCGGGGGGGAGGGGGGGTGTGTGCAATTTATCAAAAATGTGTTCCTAATGTACTTTTGCTTTTGAAATTAAGTTGCTAATATGGAAGTATCGTAGAACTTGGTTTATATTTACATTTTCTTTAAGTTCTTGTCAAAATTTGTTTCAGTTTGTGAAGGAGCCGTTTTGGCATCTTCCGTCTCTTTTGAAGATGACGATGATGACTCTTTGTGGTTCCGGTTAGAAGAGCTTGCTGTAACCGAACGGCAAGGAGGAGCCATTGTAGTATTCCGGCCAACCCTTCAGCGATTAACGAGAAATACGATAAATTACCAGCGGTTAATAGCTGCTATGAAAGGTATAATTCAGTGGTAGCATGTAAAACAAGTGGAGAAATAACTTACTGTAAATTATCTTATAATAGATCCTTGATATTGTAATAGACTCTACGGCTGTACTGAACCGAACAACCCAAACCGAACATGGCCAAACTGTGTGTTCACTTCACTTCGGTATTTGGTTATTGAAGAGAAAAATACCGAGCTGAACTTATTTCCACTTCTAATTGACGGATTTTTACGTTTGAATACTCTATTTTAAAGGTTTTTTTTCGTCAGCTTTCTCATGGTTTAAACCAAAAGTTCCTAGCTCTTACTACCATTCAGATATTATGAGCGGAAAATATAAAAGTAGACTAGATTCTTTATGCTTAAAACTATTTTCCAACTTGTGTAGACTACAAGACCAAGTGAACATACTTGCATTTGTTAAGAAATTTGTACTTTGATAAATATATAAATCTGCATGAAGTGATTTTTTTTTCAATGCTGATTGGGTTGGTACATTTGTTAGGTTTGGAACAGTTTGGAGTTCGGCTCATTTAAGGTTTGTTCCATTTGGTTCGGTTTGGCTGAAAACTCTGTGTTCGGTACAGCTTTAATAGACTCCCATTAGTGGTGGGTTGCAAATAACGGCCTGGGTAAGTTGTAACAAATGTCTTTCAATATCAATGTTAGTGGTTTTGGTAAAATATAATTTTCTTTTTTTTACAAGTTTTGCCAAAAATAAACCGATTTTGGTGTTCCTTTACACCACTTGAATTATTTTTGAAAAAGGAAATCCCACGAATTACGTAGTAACGAGTGGAGGATAGTTAGGCATCAAGATTGCTGATTTTATTACTGCTTGTTTGTTTATTATACTTAAAGTCAGAAAACCATTGGTTACCGAACGACTTATCCCAATGAAAAAGGATGGATAAGAGAACAATACACTCCCTCACCAAACGCACTACACTTAGTTTCCATTGAGAATAAAGATTAACTATGGTAAACTGCTGTAATAGTTTTGTTCCACCGACGTAACACTTTCCCCATTGTTATTGGTTTTTTTTAGAAAGCTTTTAAATGGTGCTATTCTCAGACTGATAAGCTGCAGCAGCTCTCTAATTATTTATCAGAATCCAAAATCAGGTTCCAGAAAAATGCAGGGTATTACTACAAGTTTGCTCGTAAAGTCTAATATTGGGAGTTTTTCATTGAGGTTTTAAAATTCATACAATGTAGGAATAAGCAAGAAGTATATTGATTCGAGCCGAGTTTTCAGCAAGAGAGTCGAGTGTCGAGACAGTTAGATTATGTAGTGAACAGTGGTCATCGGTTATAAGAAACTCTGTTTTAATGATTTTTTCCTTTGAAAAAACATGTTTAGTGTTATTATTTTCTGGATGTAAAAAGAATTTTTGGTTATAAGGGACCTTCGATTCCTGTCCTTCGAGGTTCCTTAACCCTTTTGGGTTATATATATAGTCACTTCAAAATCGTGTCTAAAGTGAAGCGTCCTACGAACGATGTTTCGTTCGCTCAGTTCAAAGCCCGTTGCAAAGAAAAACTTAAGTTGCATGCAACGGAGGTGTAATTCCGATTGAATCGGTATTTTGAAGCGTGCATTTTCAGTTTATTTAATTCAATATCACCTTTAATTACCTCAATTGATGGTGTGTTGGTAGTGTCATAAAAACTGGCATGAAATTGTTTTTGTTTGCTGAAAACAGCCCTTGGTTCATGCGATCGTAACTCCTCAACACAACACATGATTGCCATCTTGGTCGCGTTAGAAAGCTGAGAATCCCGATTTGCTTGCCTTTAATGAATCACTCCCATTAACTTGTATGTCACTGCGTTCATTCCTCGAATTAACTTCCGTTTCATAAGCCGTTTCAAAAACGCCTCCAGTAAAGCGAACTGTCATTGCATCGTTCGTGGCACGTAGCTCTTGGATGCATTGGGTGAAAAGAGTCAAGGTCAGTGCCATTAGAGACAGCAGGTGCATGTCTTGCAGTTAGGTGGCTAATAAGCACTACCGGCAGCCGAAGACTAATCGCTTTCAATGATCGTGGATATTGAAGAAATAAAATAACTTTAAACTGCTTGTATGGTTTTAAAAATATTAAAAAAAAAAGAAAAGATTTTGGAAGCAGTAAAAGATGCTATAATGGTAGAATAACCAGTGAATGTTATCATTTCAAGGTTTCCCAAGTACTGCAAGATGAACATTTTCGTTAGCGCTTTTACGTAGTCAAACTTCTCAATTTTTTTCAGTTATGGAAATGTAATAAGATGTCTGCAAGTATATTAGGAACTTGCCTGTATGGCATGGCTACTTGTGTCAACTTCCAAAATGCAACTGCGAAGGAGCTTGCCATTATTAATGATTGATTAATAATGAATAAACAAATACTCAGCAAAAGCTAGAAGCTTGTAGCTGAAGAACGAAAAAAAATCAAGGCTTAAACACGGTGCGATCCAGGCGGCTCTCGAAAGTGTCCACTGTGTTGCAGTTTGTAAAAATGCTTCCAACAAGTCCATTCCATTAATTCGTGGTAGCCACAGAAAAAAAAAATGTTCTGACTTCGAAACACACGGAGGGTTTTCTGACTTTGAAGGGATGTCGTGTCCTCTAGTCCTGAATTCAGTACGTGGCTGAAAATGATTCTCTTCTTTGCCTCTGGAAAATAGCTTAAAATCTCAACAAGGGCTCCACGCCTCCTTCGGTTAGCCAAAGTGGTTAAATTGAGCCTCTTGCAGCGTTCTGGGTAGCTTAGTGCGATGCACTTAGTGAGTCGTTTGATCGCTCTCCGTTAATTTTTCTAATATTTCGATGTCCCTCTGCAATCGTTGAAGCCAGCTCATGTTCGCATATTCCACGATGGGCCTGCTAATACTTTTGTAGTGGAGGCAAGCTACACCCAACCAATCTGATGACTCTAAATGCCATTGTTTACCATAGAGCTATCAAGAGAGTTCAGCACTTACCTCGACAAAGTCCCAACTATCAAGCATACCGTAACGGCAAGATGTTCATGGTCGACCTAACGGTGCTTTAGAAGCAGACCACCCTGTGGGAGCTGTTCTTACTTGTAACAATAGGCTATTAACTTGTACGGTGGACCCGAAGGCTGGGGCTATGGTTTAGGAGGTGTGGTTGCAAAAGGACAGCTATCACTTGGAGATTGGTGTGAAATAAGGTCACCAATGGACCCAAGATCTCTGTGGTAACATGCCTACAACCATGTCCACGACATGGCAGTCCTGCAAGATGTTGAGGACAGTCTGCTGCCCTAATTTACTTCTGCCCTGGGACTATGATGTTCCCTCACTTGTTTCTCCCCGTCCCTTATATTTACTTAAATATTTTAGTTTTTACTCAAACATTGTACCTTCTATACGGCAAATACATAAATAAATAAACAAATTATCCTTTATGTAATCCTCCTCCCTGTGTTACAAAGTGGGATGTCCCTTTTGCTTTTGGTACTTTAATCAGTTTAATATGCGGCAATTATCTCCTTATTTGTGCAAAAATTACGTCACTTCCGGTCGCCCCTCTCCCTGCTCCGTCGCGTTTGCTCACTGCTTTTTCTTTTGCCGTGTCACGAGGTGGTTATGCTTTTCTGTCGGCTTAAAGTATTAGCTGTAGAAATTTACCTATTTTCAATGAGATTCCTAGAGACGACAAGCCAAAGCTGTCCAAGACAGTTCGACTGGATTACTTCAAGGACGCTGGGAAGAATTGTGGTTGTTTGGATATTGCAAGTAGGGCTGTGGATAAATCGAAGAACAATGGCATCGGAATTTGGCCTAACGCAGCGATGCGGGAGACTGAACCTGTTGTCCCGTGAGGAAGTTTGGCTGGATCAATTTCTGAGTCACCTAATCTCATTGGCAATGAATGCCTTGAGAGAAGCTTTGCGAGATTAGTAATTGTCTTTAAAGATGTATTTGTCTTTAAAGGAACCGGTAAATAAGACGGCTCGGCCACCTGTTGATTTGTGTCGTTCAGATGTTGTGAATGAGAAAATTGGCTGCCTTGGCTCAGTTCACCCTAATGGATGGGGCTGGGACCGAGGCTTTAAGGATTAAGAGTTGAGTGCAGGACATTTTAAATATGTCGATAACAGCCAAGAAATAATGCCTGGTTGGTTGGTCAAAATGCTTGGTTGGAACAGGAGGAAATTGTGAATAACACAGAGGCCAGGGATATAAAACGGGCGTGCAATTAGGAGCCGTTGCGTGAAATCAGTCGATTTGCAAGACAGCTGGTTTGCTGGACGCAATAAAGTCGAGAAAGTCGAGTAAACTGATCTTGGCGTGGTGGGATAAATATAAAAATGAGGTGGTGTCAAAATCTGAGAGGGATACAATTTGTGACAGTATTTACAATGTAGACAATTGGCCAAAGCTTAACGAAATTATCACATTTTGAACAGAATTGAGTTATCGAGAATGGAAGCTATAGCCAACAAATAACATACTCGGCACTCCTGGAATTTGTTGACTATCTCCGTAATACTCCTAGCATAAAATCCTTTATTGGCCAACTAAGCAGTGAATTTAACTCGTCTTTGTGCTTAAGAATATTTTTAAAAAGCCACAGATTGTAATTTTTAAATGTGAATAGGATCTG
>JAHWFP010122426.1:27360-42742 GCA_023313725.1 Lithobius niger
GCAATGTAACGGCGTTTAGTGCTTTTTTGTGGCATCTGAGGAAGGTGTACGAACCCGTTTTTCGGTTGTGGTATAATGTAGTTTTTTTTTTTTTATAAAAATGCAGATTAGTTGCTGCTAGGGGTCGGACGAATATTCGAATATGCGTTCGTTAAGAGCATATTCGAATATGTTGTATTCCATTTGAATATTCGCAAAATAAAATTTCTGTGTAATTTTACGTCTTTTTTTTAATTTTTTGGTTTGGTTTTTAAGTATTCATGCAAGCTTTTCGAATCCCAGCCTGTCCCTGCAATATGCTTCCTTCTCTTTCCCATTTCCTCCCAACCAATCCAACTGACAATCCATGCATTTTGCCATGTCATTTGTAAGGAGGGAGGGATGTTGGGGGTTGAGATTACGGAAGCGCACAGCAGTTCTCCCTGAAACATTTAAGAACTAAAGAATTGGGAGTCAACAAGGGCCATGGCAACCAGTTAATAGATGGCATCAACTTCAATAGCATACGTGAAAACGAAGTTGCCTTGGTGAATTACGTTCATTCCGTGCTGCAGGTGACAATTCTTTTTTTTTGGGGGGGGGGGGGGGGGCGCCCCGTTGTGTTATGTATGCCTTCCAAGTTGCCATGCCTAGTACATTTACTATTAAACTTGTGGCTATATTGTGTATGCCTTGCATTGCAGTTTAATGGAAAACTGATTTTTTTTTGGGGGGGGGAGGGGAGGGGGGAAATGTTAGAAAAAATTTTGAACGAATATTTGAATATTTTTTTGGCGAATATTCGAATGTGTTTTTTCCCTATTCGTCCGACCCCTATTTACCACTGTAATTGCCAGTTACCAGTATTTAAGATTCTTAGCAGCGCACTAACTACTGCTGAAATTGATAATTGTATTCAGTATCTTGTTTGTTAAAGCCAAACTGATGTTTTCTGGAAAACTTTATTTCAAAAGGCTTTAGAAGTGTGGCTTCTTTTGCTTTACGGATTCTTTTATGGTTTATATTAGGTTGTTGCAACATGATTAAGAACTAGTTGAACCATGAACTGGCAATTACAGTAACACTGTTAAACAGCCAGTGGGCTGGATTAAAATTCAAGGTGTCTCCACCACTACTACCCCCTCCCCTGAAACGATCCCCTTCCCCTTCCACGCCCAAATTAATGAAACTCCTACTGTTACATTCTCAAATGCCCTGTATCTCCCACATTTTTTTATTTTTAATTTAACTTAAAAATGTCATGTAAGAAATTGTTCGTTTAAGAGACGGGCATCTTTGCCTCAGAAGGTGCCTTTTTTGAAGCCCTATGTATAAATAGGTCAGTAATGCAATTCAGCGTCTTATCCACACTGCTCACGTCATTCAGGTTCCCAAGGAAATGTCTATGAAACTCTCTTTTCGTCACTTTTTCTTGTGTAGACATACGTCCTGGTGTGGAGGGGGTAAAAGGAATACAAGTCGCTGCTCAACCACAGTGAACACGGCCTTAAAAAAATGCTAGTATGCACTGTGCGCATTCTGGATGAAACACATTCACTACATCTACATTTTCCTACCAACAGTTCCCACAGCCTTCAGTTGGCTCTCATTCACAAATATCAACTAGGAGGATAACGAAAAAAACCTATCACAAAATCACCGATATGAGCCAACTTGGCTTAGTGATGTCATTAATTAAAATATGCTAACATATTTCTGTTGCCCTTTGGACTCGTATATCAAACTATTTGGGAATAGAACTGTTAAGTGTTAACCTTTGAAATCCGAGTTTAATTCCCACTTACACAAGCTGTCATTTAAGCCCACAACAGAAATAGGTTTGCTTCTTCACTTAATTGCCTTAAACCTGAGCAGTTTTTTCCTTTTCCTTTAATATTTTAACGTGAGCAAATTCTCGAAAAACAAGGCAGCACTGCTGTCGTTCAGTGCTTCAGTGTTCGTTGGAGTCAAAAGGTTAGATGCTGCTGTACTCGTGATTAGCTAGACTGTGGACTTTGGTCCTAATCTCGCTGATTTTGGATCACGCTTTATGCTACTTCAAATTGTGTGACAGTTATTGTTGAATGGAAGCCTGCAGAATTTTAACTTAATTTTTAAAAATTTCATGTTTCACATGTAGAGATTCCTGTAAGCCCACGAGAAACTGCTCATCTTTGCTTTCGTGCTGTGCACCGGCAGCCTCAAGGTAAGACGTGACTTTATGCAAGTGTATGATTTAAATGTGACGAAAACTGGAAAAAAAATGGTACATTTCCTTCTGTTTCAGCAGAAAATGATCGGTCATTAATGTTCTCCAACATTCCTTTTGGACGCAGAGAGGTACTATTTTTAGTTAATATTCTTATTAATACATCATTGTTTGTGGTGTTTTCTCATTGAAACAAGTTCTTGCAGATTGACAGCAGTGCATCTCCCTGCTCCGATTTCATTCATCGTTCGCAGCTTTCACTTCCTCCTTTAGACGATCCCTTGGTGGGAAGGGGAGGAAAGGTAGCTGAAGAGAAAAGTTTGGAGGCTGACTTAGCCTTGGCCTTGCATGTAGGACTCGTCATAGTCGTCATCTGGAAGGTAAAAGTTTTTTGGATTTGTGGAGAAAAAAACTGGCGTAGGATATATAGTTAAACCTCGTATAACAGTACCTCTTATAACAATAAACCTGTTATAACAATGTTATTTTGAAGTCCTTCAAGCAACAATGCACGCAAAATTGATTGTTTATAACAATAAACCTGATGTAACATTCTATTTCCAAGGATCCTTGGACATCGTTATAAAGAGGTTTCACTGTAGTCCTATGCTGACATGTAGTACTCCAGTTTTCTGTGTACTGCAGGAAGCATGAACTAGCTTTCCGTGTTATCAAAACAAATCCAGCAGTGTGATAGTGTTGGTTTACTTCACTTGCCAAGCAGGTCATTAGAATGCTATCATGTTTGTTGTAGGCCTTTGTTGTGAGCCCCACGGGTGAGAGCAGCGTGGTAATGGGCCAACATCATCTCTGTATAGAGGAAGTCAATACTCCTACAACAACGCATCCACAAACTAAGGTAAATGCATGTTAATTATGTTTGTGTAGGTTCCAGGGCAAATGTACAAAAAACAAAAGCAATAACGTGCATCTTAAACCTTTATTGAAATGATGCCAGAATTCCTGATGACTGCAGCTTGGCATCCTTGTCTAAGCATTTCAGGGAGTTAAAAAGTAAAATGGATTGTGAATGAAAGTACTGCCATTCCATGCCTGCGGCACTTGCACTTGGATCTAGTAGATGGCATGTTTATAAAACGGCAGTTGTCACACTTTTTAACAGTGCTCTGTGGCATTTCCGAATCAGTTTCCCCCACCCCTCACCCCAGTTCTAATCTTTCTGCCTTACAAGGCAGAATAACACATTGTATTTCTTGTCCGATCACAACTTCCAGAGACCTGTGCTCCCTATAGAGGGATCACTACATGACGGAGCGAAAAAGTGTTTTTCCAGGTGCAACACTAGCTTTGTGAGGGGTCCCCGGGGACCCCGAGTAAAGGAAGCAAGCACAGCCCAGTGGTCAGTGTCCTCACAATGGATGCCGGTTTGATCACATGGTACTTAAAAAAAGGGAGTCATCGGGTCTCAGGAGGTTACTTAGTAAGAAATTAACTGCATAATTAAATGCAAGTCTGTTTCTTTGCTAGCCTGTGGAAGAAAAACCCCCAATTCGCATCATTCCCGAGTTCGAGACATCCGTCCCACCTGTAGAACAGGGTCTCAGTAAAGCCATGCTGTCTCAGTTAGTGCAGTGTACAGTACAACATCCCCATAGAGTGCAACACGACTTCAGTAGCGGCACCAGGTAAGCTTGAAATTACAGTAACAAAATATAGCATGAAGGCGACCTGTAAACTTGCTAAAACTTGCTATTTTCTTATGTGTTGCAGGACCTGCTTGCTGCGTGTTGTCCTTCTTGTACATAATTGCTCTCCAGTGGATGTGCAGGTAGTGTTGGATACGTCTCATCCGTTGGACAGGTAAAGTCATTCAGTTAGAAGTGTTATCGGGTTGGTGCTTTTGGTGATGCATTTAAAGTTGTTTTTAAATTTGTTTTTACTTGCCGTTCAAAATATAATCACGTCTGAATTTTAGCATTTCTTTGCAATCTAGAGGATTGAAGATCATTCGATGTGGCGAGCTCCATAACCCCACTGTGCACGCGCGTGTGCAGTTCCTCCAATTTAGGCAACAAACCCAAAGGTTTGCCATCCACTTTCCTCTAGCGTGCGCTGTAAGCACACGTTGTTGCTCTTCTTTCAACCCTTCTCTCCTCGCAATTCATCCTTCGTTTCTCCATTCTCATCCAAGTGTTCAAGTTTTTGGATTGCCATTTTACGTCAAGCGGACTGGACCATGACCTCCATCCAAAACTCCGAAGGAACCTTCGCCCAAGATGGCCGCCCCTTCACCCTGAAGCCCCTCGCCTGTCGGCACCTGGCATCGTTTTCTGTCCTTCGCCCATTCCATCGCCCAATTCTTCGCTTCTTTTCTCCTTCGGCATCGCTGCTTCTATGTGGACTATTAATCATCGCATTCTCTGAAAACAGACTATGAATTTGAAGCCTTCACACTGATCGTCTTCTGCGTCCCATCTTTCTACGAGTGGACTTCCTCTCAATCCTTCTCTCATTCACCCGCCATTTCGGACTGTCCTTCGTATTGGATTGTCCTTCATACTTTGATCATCCTCGATCCTCAAGTCAAGCACATGCACTTATGGATCGTGCAATACGTGATTTCGAACACAAGACCAAGCCCCCTCCCCCATCCGAAAAACACCTTTGTCACCCCACAGTCACTCCACAATCTGTATTGGTTTACTTTTTCTTCATCATCATCCCTTGCACGGCCCCTGCAGAGCCTGCCTTCACTTCATTTCCTGTCTCAGCCCATCACCTTGGCACTTCTCTTGCCTTGTGAATTGTTCCCTTCACTCCGGACAAGTGACACAGGAACGGAAACTTCGGACTGACGTTGACAATCCCACCTCCCTTCCAGTACACTTCTTCAATGTTCTCATAACAAATTTCACGGCGGATCGAATTCTGAATTTCACTTCATTGACACGCCAGTTCCTTCTTTCTCTGGTGCATTATTTTAACTCCACACCCAACGCACCTTGCCGTTCTCAGGACTGTGACATCTTCCTGAGGATCCATCCAAGTTTTTCTTCCGACCCTTCACCCATCGCATGCAGCATCCGTCGCCCTCTACCTCTTCACTGTCTCCTTCGTTTTCGGACTGACCTTTGTTCACCCTTACTCTTTGCTTTCTATCTGCACCTTGGACGTTGACCATATCATCATTCGCTTGTTTTCACCCATCCTAATGTGCAGCGTCTACAACCATCCGTACGTCTTTCAACAACTGTCGACCCTCACGGCCTCATTCTCTTTGGATGTCTCCCATTTCTCAAGAAGATGTACTTGACTAACACTGGAACAGAAATAAATGGAAAGTGGCACCATTACCACCTTGACATCGTCTCATTCCTCCATCTCATATTCCTTCGCATGATGAACTGACGTACTTTCAATCCAGCATTTTTCTCCTTTTTCTTTCACGTCGATCCAACCATCGCTGCATGGATTGTCCTGCGTTTCAACAGCTTCACTCCCTGCCCCATCCTCATCCATATCCACACTCACTCATCTCGACCGTTCAGCTCTCCTTCCTACAATTCATTGCTACCAGCGCGGGAAGTTCCCCCCGCCATCTTGTTTGCCGTCGTCATCACCGCCAACTTCAAGCCTCCGTCATGGAACCGAAATTACGTAGTGATACTTCTCACAGTGGTTTCGTCATCATCTCAAATGATTTATCATCATCCAAAGTAACTCGTTTGGAACTCACAACTTGCAATTGTTCAGCAATAATAAATAAAAAGTAAATAATATAGAGACGATGCACGAGGCATCCACCCACCCAAATTCCCAGGCGGCAGATGTTAAGTGGAAGAAGTAGCACCATTATGACAGCTGTTTTTAGCCGCATGATGGAGGAAACTGGAGCACCCGGAGGAAACCCTCGTGCGACGGGCAGGAAACAACTGGAGAAAAATCCGTACATATTCACTTCCCATCGCCAGGATCGAACCCGGGTCTGTACGAAGCCTGAGATGTACACTGGGACCAGGACGCCTATCGAATCTGACGCCCCAGTGCTCGCAGCTACCCGTGCACCCTAAGAAGAAAGGGAAATCGTGGAAAAGAAAAAACGTTTTGATCCCCATACTGCTTGCTAGTTCATCAAACTTGCGATTACTTCATACGGAAATGTAAATTTTGTGCGACGATCGACCATGACACTTGGGTTGTAATACAACACAAACAAAGCAAAGGAATTCCCCAACAACACTCCAGATGAGCTAAGGAAGCAACGTTGACTGAAGCAACTCCAGCAAAATCAACTGCCGTTGTTCCTCCGACACCTGGGAAAACTCTGCTCATCCAAACTACGCTTGAAACTTCATCTCAACCTCAACCAACAGTTTGTAAACCCCAGATCACAAGCAAGGCTCAAGCAACGCCACCTTCAGCCACTGCAACTTCGTCACAGCCTGTTACATTCAACACACCGCATTCCTCCTCCAAACCTTCCGGAAGCTCTTTAAGTTCCTCGAGCTCATCGAGTGCCTCTTCGTCAGACTACTTCCTTCCTTTTCGTCGGCACCTCCTTCCGCCATACGTGAATCAGTTGCCTTGAACTCTTTATTGTTGACATTGCAACCGAACGAACCTTCCGTCACTTCACAAGTCGATGGTACGACAATTGATTTCCTGCTGTTATCGACAGAGATCAACCGAATCAGCCTCCACCTTCCACGGTCACAAACCACACAAGAAATTACCCTTCCAATCGCACATGCCACTCCTTCATTCAACCAAAACTGTCATTCGGCTTGGATCAACGCATTGACTCTGCTGAATCCGACGACGATCTTCTCAATTTTTCGTGTCACGCTGTTCTTCAGTTATATGTGCTTCACCTACCTTCATCGTGTACGGCACAATTGAACAAGAACCCCCAGCCTGTAACCTATTACATTCATAAACTTGCCAACAACTTTTCCAAACTGGCAGATTCTGGAAAACGTTTGGCAACCGAGAACCATAAAATGCGTCAATCACACCTAAAATTGGTCTCCCCTTTGCCAGGCAGTGCAAGACATCGATGGCAATTAAACCGATGCTTACTTTCATCATCCCACAGACCTTCCTACACGTTTTCTCCACGAGTGCGCAAGGCCGCTAAAGATCCAACGAAAATGCCACGAGACCCAAGATTTTAAAGTTCCGAGCGTAGACCAGTTTCAACCGCTACCACTTCATCTGCTCAGACTGCAGGAATTTCTTCCAGTGTTCCACTGACCGGAACTCCCATCCCTCAACCCCCATCCACATCTGCAACCATCAACAAATTTAAGCCGCTCAGGCATACGCCTGATTGAAAACCTAGACATTCCACCCTTCATTCCAAACTTCTACGACAAAGTGACCCAAGTTTGAATAAACGGGAACTTTGCTCTATCGCCCCAAACTTTTGTGTAAAAAAACTTTGGTAGTTTGATAATCAGGAACCAGCTGTCCCAAACATGTGCAAACTCACGGCCCACAAATCCATGGCCGCCTTCCCTGCATCGACTGTCGATCTTTTGCGAAAGGCTACTGTTTCATGTTTTATCCACGTCCTTAATTACTGACTCCAGTCCATACTCCTCACCTACCATTGATTCGGAACAACGTCTCTCCAGAGTGCACCCTCAAACCCTCAACGGTCGGCCCCCTGGCGAAACCTTGTTCCTGATGTCCCCCAAAATTAACCAAAATTCTTCAGACTTTTTACCACAACCAAGTGATTCCTCCCAACCAAAAAGACTTTTCTTCCTAGAAACAATCGTCACTCACTGATATTTCATCCCAAAGACTCAGTTCTCCATCCTCCAATTGTGACTCAGCATGTTACACTTTCACTCTGGCATCACCAAGACAATCGTAGAACCTTTTGCCTTTCTACAACAGCATCAGGTAAACCACAACTACCTCAAGACTTTTTCTTGTTGGTTCGGCCTCTGCAGAGCCAGCCCCACAAACCCTTTCGGCCTCTCATGTTGATCCTCAGCATCCCATAGTAATCGTTGGTTTCGTATTAAAAAAAATTTTTAAAAACCTCCCCCCCCCCCCCCCCCCACACACACACAACAAAACAACCCACACACTTTGTTCTCCACCTCCTGTTTTGACGAGATTCTATTGCCTAAACGAAAATACACATTACCTGTACTGCCCCTCTTGAGTTACCACTTGACAAATCGAGAGGGAAATGGATGACAAACCTTTGGATTTGTTGCCTAAACTGGAGGAACTTCACACGCGCGTGCGCAGTAGGGTTACAGAGCTGGCCACATTGAGTGATATTCAATCCTCTAGGGAAAAAGAAAAGGAATGCTAAAATTCACAGGTAATGGACATTAGGGAATAGAAACAATTTTCAGCCGGCCTTCCTGGGGGCCGGCAAAATACCTTTTTTTTTTTAAAGTTAGGCAATATTGGATTTATTAGTTTTCTTTTTAGTTAAAAGAAGTGCAGGATTAAAGCTTTGAGTTTGAATTATGATTGCATTAAAAAAATTATTGCAACTTTTATTTAACTTGGTTCACATGGTGAGCTTAAATATGGTTTATTCCTTAATCACACCAATTATAGTCAATCGTGTTGTAGCCATCCATCAACCAAAACAATTTTGCTCCGTAATGGTTTTGTTGGCGAAATTTGTTTCCCTTGACTTGGTTAGGTCGTTTTGACATCATCACAGATAATTCCTTCTTGTGTGAGTAAATGGTAGGGAAAATGAGAAAATATAGTTTTAAAACTTCATATTCAGATAAAAAGTTTCTATCCATCACTAACAATTATTTATCAATGACAGTAAGATGCTTATTAAAGTATTAATTCAAAGCACTAAATTTTGAATCAACCTAATTCTAAAATTAGTTTTCCTGTGGCTGTTCAGTAACCTACGCATTCATATTTCAACCAAGTGATATGGTTTTTATTTCTTTTTTTTTTATTTCAGTTCATCTTCAAGTAACTCTTCTCCAACTAAGTCTACGTTTGCGTGGGTTGGGGCCACCCACTGGACGGTTTCTCTTGCCTCGGGGCAAACCCGTGGCTTTACATTACGAGCTGCATTCTTTGCTCCTGGCTCTTACAATGTTGGGGGTGTGTGGGTGGGAGCGAGGTTGGTGAACCATCCAGAGGACTCTCTAACACCCCAAGGACCTTTAACCCCTAGTCTGGTGGTCGTGGATAATGCCACGCATCCGTCTTGAAGAAAGTTGATGTACTAGGATGGGCGCAGAAGTTCACCCAGCATATTGGGTCGATACAAACAGTCAGTCAGTGTACAGAACAATTTGCATCGCGTTTTTCGCTGTTGCTATGTAAATGAAAAAAAAGCTAGCCCGCTGCGTCGGTTATTTCCAGCCATAAGAATACGCAGTAATTGGGGCCGAGCTTGTTGAGTGCTTTCTTCAATCGCCAATCACTTTAGTTGTTATGTCAATTATTTTCTGCATTACCAGAATCCCATTTTGCCCTGAGGTTTTATGATTAGGATTATATTCATTGTCGCTGAAATAGACCATCAATTTTGAACATTGTTCAATGAACATTAAAATAAAAAACGAATATGGTTTTCATGAATATTGTGTTGCACGATAACTGATTATGAAAGAAACTGTGCGACGAATCACTCTGAACTTGGGAAAACATTATGTTGGAATGTTTCGGATTCTTTTGTGTATGATGGGATGTAAAGAAAAAAATTGACTTTATGGTTTTTAAATCTTATTTGAAATTAATTTTAAAAGCATGAAGCACTAACAGAAAAAAGCTTCGGCCATGAGGTTTATTTTTTACCTGTATGTTTAAATGTAGAAATTTGCGTCCGATCTCATTTAGCTGTTTCTGTAATGCACTTCATACCGTAAACATGTGCATTGCCAAGTGTAAAAATGTCAGTTCTACCCATTTCACGAAGCATTTTTCCTTCCTGAAGTGGCTCCTTTGGGTCTGGGTTCAGTCTTGAAGGTCCTGAAATCCATCATTGTGCACTACAAACGGTACTGACAAGGTAAAAACATTCAATGGGTAGTTCGTGCTGTGTCACATTTGGCCGTTTTTAACTCCGTAGGGGTTGCACCCTTCAAGAAGATCCCCATGGAAACTTCTTCAGGGATCAGAATTTGAATGAAAATTTAACAGCAAGCCAACTGGCTTATGATGCCAAGTATTTCCTATTACAGACTACAGTAAAACCTCTTTAACTCGAACTCCAGCGAGACTGGCATTGCAGTTGAGTTACACGGAAACGCATTAAAACACAAGACGGGCTGTTGGTCTGGGGAATATCGAGTACATCTTAGCATCCAGTGTTTGCTAAGTACAGATTGGTTTAATATGTGAAATGACTATTAATGTACTACTAATTCCTCAGTAAAAACAACAGAAATACCTTTTTTGGGTACAAAGCGACACAGAATGCATGGTGTCATGTAGTGAAATTACCATCTGGAGTTTTGAGTTAATCGATATTTGTTTAAGATAACGGGGTACATTTTGGATTGGGCCAACCAAATAGCACAAAATTGTTTGACTTAAGCGAGTTTGAGTTAATGAGGTTTTACTGTACCGGTTTTTATAGTCATAAGGTGGTATGAGAGAAGGTAACACTTTGTCAAGATGAATGTGAGAACTAAAGATTTCGCTTCCGGCGGCAGCTTATTCCACAGACTGCACACACTGTAAAGCAAATGACTCTTATCGTGTTGATGTCCGACATCGTTATTTCACAACCTTAGTTCCATGGTTTCTCGTTCTAAGATCGTCGCTGACAACGAGCTAAGATTTCTCCAGTGGGTGAGTAGAGTTAATAGTCTTGTATGCGAAGATAAGATCTCCATGATTACGTCTGTAAGACAGATTGGGAATTCTGAGCCATCGTAAACGTTCACTGTACGGCAGCTGGGATAAACCAATGAGAGTCTTTCCACTTTGTCCTTGCCGCGTTCAAATCTGATCCACCACGCTTGGTTTGCATATTCAATGACGCTTCTAACAAGAATGCAGTACAGTTTAAGGAAGATCTTAAGTTGAAGCTTACGCTCGAGAATGACGCCAAGATCCTTCTGTGAAGACTTAATCTCTTTAGTTAACAACCAAGGGGTTACCTGGTCACAACATTTGTTTTCATTCAGATTCATGTCCTCCACCCAGTTTGTAACATGAGAATGCTGTCTTGGAGGACAGCAGTGGTGTCGGGTGTATTAAGACTTAAGAATGCAAAAAGTTAATTGTCGTCCATAAATTAATGTGGGCAACTGAAATCGTGGATGAAAGGGATTTTGATGAACGTGACAGACAACAGTGGACCCAACACACTTCTTTGCGGAATCCCACTATGAGCATTGTTGGTGTTTAACTGACAGAAAGTCACCAATCCAGGCAAGAAGTTTTCCCCGGATCCCTTCGTGAGTCAGGCAGTCGATAAGTTTGTTGTGAGGAGTGGTAGCATATGCCTTTGCAAGATCAAAAAAGACGCCATGAACTTGAAGACCCTCGTCAATCCACTGTTGTCACTTTGTCCAGGTAATGTGTTAAATTAAGTCTTCCATTTTGTAGGTACTTTGCCTTGACAAATTTATTCTGGAACAGTACTATTAAAGGCAAACAGAGTGTGGAGGCTGACTCTTTCAGAATAACTGGGTGGATTCCGTCTGGACCTGGAGTACATCTGCTGTTTATATTGAGCAGGATGTGTTCCTTAGCAACTTCGATGCCCTCGATTACTGAGGCATTGATGATCGATCCACTCTCCAGTAATTAAATTGGTGGATTTGCCTTTAAGACCAATCCGAAGTAAGTATTAAAGACAGATGCTTTTGGTTACAAGATATCCGTGCTCCCTGATAACTTCCCGAGTTGTACAATCCGTACAGGTTTGTGAGCTTTACCGATATCTTTACCGATATTCGTAGTATTTATAGAAATCTGGGATCGGTAAATAAAATATATCAAAAACCAAAACTGGTAAAAAAGACCCAAGTTCCGAATGGTTTAGCCCTTCAAAAGGAGTGATATCAACACACCAAAACATTCGCCAAGTTAATCGCACCACTTTCGGTAGCAATGTTCAAGTTTTCATTTAACGTCTAAAGCATTATTTGGTGTGATTAAGTTGGCGAATGTTTTGGTGTGTTGACATCACTCCTTTGAAGGCTAGAACCATTCGGAACTTGGCAGTCCTTTTTACCTGTTTTGGTTTTTTGATATGATATCACTTATTTTTTTAAATTATGTATTAGACTCAACTCAACTAGCCTGCAGATGTGTAATAAAGTGCCACGTCAACAATAGCTTGAGTAGTAATTTTTCTATTTTAATTTCATATTTCACTCTTTTGAGAGGCCGGACCATTATCAACTTAGTCGCTTCTTTATTAGTTTTTTTTTTAATTTGGTTCATATCACTCCTTTCTGAGGCCAAACCATTCTCAACTTGGTGGCCTCTTTATCAGTTTTTGGCTTTATTTTGACACTTTGTTTTTTGTGAATTGGACGTAAACACATTTTCTTTGGCAAAGTGACGACACTAGTGTGAATATAGATACGCACGTCAGTTTACACGTTGTCATTGTCTGAAGTTTGGCCGTCCATTCAGAGACAATGCCGACAATACTAACAATGGTTATATAACAATACTTATGTGCCCTCCCACGCCATTCCTGTTACACCCCCAGGCTGTAAACCAGAAAAGGTACGTAGTTCGTATTGTACTGCAGCCCTTAGTCAAATTTCGTAGCTGGAAACCACCTCCCGTTATCTTTACCGGGATTGGTGAATAATCACTCCGTCGGAATTAACATGGGGTTGAGCGGGCTAGAAGAAGAAGACTTAGAAGAAACTAGTAACACATTTGCAACGTTATTGAGGGCCACATTTTGCATTGAAAGCCACTCAGCTAACGTTCCTACACAAGTTAATTTTTGTCAGGTGGGTCATTGCTCTCTATTTTACCGTAATTTAAGCTTTTGTGCCGCATTATTATTTTTCCCCAAGTACCTGAAATGTGCCAAAATTATGCTTCAGGATATTGGACACAGACGCTATGGCGTCGTGCTACAATGGTTTACAACCTTGACAAGTGAATTGATGTGAAGTTTGTTGCTTAACTTGGCGCGATTCACTAGTGTGTGTCTAGATCCAGACAGATCGATAATAAACCAAACCTAAGATATTTTTGCTTCTCGTCGATCGTTTTTGACTTATGAATACTTCATTTCGAAGGTATTTTCACCAGCCTTCCAATGGTCTAAACCCCAAGTTGCTACCTTTTACTGTTAGAAGTTACAAGGAATTTGATAAAATTGCAGACTGACAAATGGATCTTTCTAGACTTGGTGATTTTTAAAATTCTTTTTAAGGGCAATAAGTTGTGTACTAGCTGTGTTCGGCCAATTTAAACAAAAAAAATTGTTTGCTTTGCCCAGTTTCTGTAACTGCGCTAGTGCCAACTGGTGTAGGCTTTGCATTTAAAATTTAAAACTGTTTTATTATTAAAATGATTTTAGCATACATAATATTATTTTTAATTGCCGGCAAGAAAATATCTACTACCTGTAAATTTTTGCATTCAGTTCCTGGTTGCTCCTTCTCCCTTGAGGTCTTTTCTCTAGACCCGATGCGGCCAGCTGCGAAACCCACTGCGCATGCGCAACTCTCCAATGAAAGCTTTCGGCCCAGTATGGCCGCCATCTCGTTTCCTCAAGGTCCCGCTCAAGACGGTCGCTCCTCTTCTCTCCCTTCGCCGTCTTAAGACCTTCGTTTGAACCTTCGAACTACAACTATATAAAGCCTTCTTTTGAAGACCCTTCACCCTGAAGGACGACTTTGAACTCAAGAAGCCCTCGTTTGCAACCCTTTGCCCCGAAGCACTACCTTTAACTACATGTAGCCTTCGTTGAAAACCCTTTACCCGCAACACAACCTTCAACTACAAGCAGCCTTCATTCGAAAACCCCTCGCCCGGTATGACGACTTTTAACTTAAAATCAGTGAAACCGAAAAACTTGTGTGATACCACTCCTGGCATGGTGCAACACAAATTGTAAGAACCTAGTGGTAGGCGTATCTGTTGTTCGGTTCCAGTGTTTTAACGCCTGGGGTGTTGAGCAAGTATGTTGTCTGTTAGGGCATAGGAGTTGATTGTGTTTTGGGGCAACGCCAAATTTCTTGCTTACTAGCTTTCACTTGGTTAATACTAAATCTGCTGGCTGCTTCTCTCCTTTACCGAAGAATATGGATTTTAAGTTGTCTATACATAGTAACAACCATGGCAACAACGCGGACACAAATCTCCTCCTCGCGCCTCGCGACACGACGTACGAAGCGTGCACATGACAGCATCGATTTATGACAAGTAGAAAACAATTTTTACTGCTGTACAAGGCGACAGACAGACTTCTGAATGCCGGTATTCGATGATTTGTCTTCGATTCGACAACCCGAAATGGACGCCATGTTGGATTTTGAATTCTCGCTCGAGTTGCTATTTCGTTTGATCACTGCTAGAAATTGTCTTTTCAGCAAGAATAAGTAAATTTTGGAAATAGCGTGAAATGGCAACAATGTTGTAGCAATGTTTAAAATGACTGTTGCACTTTGTTCTTTATCCGTGTTGTTATTTATAATACATTTACTTTGTTGCCTATTACCGCATTCATTTAACAGAAACGGGAAATTAATCGTCAATAAATAACAGTTGCCTAGCAAATAGTGTTAGGCAAGCGAGAAGGGCTCGTTGCATAAATGCGCCCTTACGGGGGAGAGGGCGTGGGAGTGTGACGAAGTGTTACGCAACACACTAATTGTCGAAAAATTATTTTGGCCTAAATTTTTTTAACTAAATTCTTTTAGCTAAAATATTTTTCTAACTTCGGTTTACAATTTAAAAACAAATTCGTAAAAAAAAAACACTAGACGGTTGGGGGGGGGGGGGCATGCCAAGTGTTACACTGGTGTTGCAAAGGGGAAAAGGGGAGGGGGCTGCATTACTAGAAAAAGTGTTATCGGTACGTATTTTACAGCTTTTTTACGTTGGTTTCGTCCCTTTTTTTTTTGCTTTCGTTCTTTGTTGTATTAGGTTAGGTTACTTTTATTTGAGTACTAAGGGCCTTAAATGCCATACACTCACCCTATTCTAATACTACAAAAAAAAAAAAATACTAATACTACCTTAACATTTCAAGACAATACGTGGCATTAACAACATGGACGAAACAATGGACGAAAG
>JAHWFP010122426.1:42752-58780 GCA_023313725.1 Lithobius niger
AAACCAATATAAAAAAGCTGATATTTTGGTTTTACATTGAAAAGTGAAAACTGACGAATCCAGTCAGGCCTCGAAGTTGAGAAACTTGACGCCTTTATCGCGTTCCTAGTTACTATTTAAACATTATTTAAATATTCTACTTTTTCTCTCTCGATTCCATGGACGTTTTAAAGGTCCCGATTTGAACGCGTCCTTCTTCCTCCCCCTCATTCCTTAAATGGACTAGCTCATTGGCATCGTCAGCTCATCCCTGCAGATGGCGTCGGAGTGCGACGGCACGTATCGGTAAGGTGTGTTAATAATTTAGTCGTGAATCAAATCGAAGGCAGCTTATTAAGTTTTATTCAGCCCTAAAAGATTGCTCGTTTTTTTTTTCCGGTTTACCATCTACGCTTTTTTGTTACATTCCATTTACTCGGTCGGGTCCAACCAAAGGATGCTACGAAACAGAATCGTTATTTTATTTTCCTCGTTACAATAATAAGATGTTTCCTCCCCAATTTTTATGATTATGTTCGTAAACCGCATACTCTTTTAGTCAGTAAATTTCAATACGTAAAACACTTTTTTTATGTGTGTGCATTTAGTGTTAATGTATATTATGGAAACTAAATAAAAACACCCTATAGTTTTATACCTGTCCTGTTTATTTAATTCCCGCGAGCAAATTAACCAGCATTTTTGTGTCGATCCGGCTATAAGAAACAAACTGAGCGTTGCAGAAATAACTGAATTGAGGTCGTTTGATTTGCTAACCATTTTAAACTACATTGTCGTCTACTATTTAACCAGTTAAAATAGACTTACCATTTCATTTTCGATCCAAGTTCAGTTTCCTTGCGTCGTTATAAAATCTACTACCTGCTGATTTGGTCCTTTAATTTTTAAATTCTTAATCCTAACTGTAAACTTATTTTATGCTTACTCTTTGCAAGAGCACAGAAAACAACGCACAGTTAAGTTTCGTTTTATTGCAATGCTTACGCGATAGACTTTGCTGCATAGCAAATAAAAGCAACCCCTTGGGTGAAACTTTCCCGCACGGCCCATGTCTGTATTATTATTATTATTATTATTATTATTATATACAGTACAGCGAAAGCTAAAAGCTTGTTGCCGGCAGCCATAAGAAAACTTATGGGTGGAAAACGTATTTGTCAAGGCGATTTTTGAAGGTGCCTACAGTTCTACAGTTACTAAGGATTTTGCAATCCAGACCGTTCCAGTCGTTAATAGTCTTAACAGAGAAGAAGTTCTTTCGGACATCCAGTCGAACAGAAGGCTTCATAATCTTGAGTTGATGTCCCCTTGTCTTGCTTCCAGTGCACAGCTTGAAATATTTTTCATTGGTACCTCTGTCAAACAACTTAAAGGTTTCAACAAGGGAACCACGGGTACGCCTTTTGGCTAAGGTAGTCAGACCCAATACACGGCAGCGCTCTGGGTAGCTTAGGTTACCATATTTGGTGAGCCGTTTGGTTGCTCTTCTCTGTACCCTCTCAAGCAGCTCTGTATCTTTTTGTAGCCACGGCAACCAGCACAGGTTTGCATATTCAACATTCGGCCGAATAATTCCCTTGTAAAGGAGATTGAAAGAGTCGCTATCGAGTTTAGGTAGACTCCTACCAATCTGTCCGATTGCCCTAAAGGCATTAGCAGCAGCAGTTGCACACTGTTTAGAAACGCTTAAGGTCTCGTTGACCCATATTCCAAGGTCCTTTTCTTCAGTGACAGTGTGTAAGGTTTCACCATTAATTGAATAGTTATATCTTGGGTTATTAAAGCCAATGTGCAGAACATGGCATTTAGCAGGGTTAAGTTTTAGTTTTAGAGCTTTGCAATTGGCTTCAAGTGTGCAAATATCGTCCTGAAGAATAGCACGGTCCATGTTGGTAGATATAGCTTTATATATCTTGATATCATCCACAAATTTAGGAGCACTGGATAAAATATTTTGTGTGACTTTGTTCGTGTAAAGTGCAAAAATCTTTGGTCCAAGTACAGTACCTTGAGCAAGTCCAATTTTCACCTCCAGCCAGTCAGAATGGTAACCATCCACAACAACTCTTTGTTTGCGTCCAGAGAAAAAAGCGATAATATAATTGACGACTTCAGAAGACAAACCAATATCCAGCAGAATGTTAGTGAGGACTTCGTAATCAACGCTTCCAAAGGCATCACTGATATCAGTGTAGACAACATCAACTGGTACACCCTTGTCAGCAAGATCAGTCCATACGTTACGTGCTTCCAAAAGGTTTGTAGTGCAAGATTTACCTTTAGCAAATCCATACTGATCTGGGTCAGTAAAGCCAAGTTCTTCGAGTTCCTCATCGATCAGATTCTTAACAGCCCTTTCACATACCTTTGCAGCAACGCATGTTAGACTTATAGGCCTATAGTTGGCTGGATCAGTCTTGGAGCCTTTCTTGTGGATCGGACTAATATTAGCCAACTTCCAGTCCTCTGGAACAAGCCAGAGGTCGAAGGTATATTCATTTAAGACGAGAGAACAAAAAAGATGGATATTGCTTAACGACAAAAACAATTTCGATATAATTAAAGCATTTTCAAATATTAGTAGTCCTTCACAGGTATTAGAAAGTATTATGGGCCATTTCAAGTAAATGGAATTCTTTCAAAATATTTCCTAAGCATATAATATACATCGTAACTTTACCAAATTCTTCTTCTTCATTCAATATGTGTTGCTACTGTCAGAGAATTAAACTCACTGATCTTCCCCCCTTCCCCCACATCCCGACCCTTACACCCAAAACTAAACGTTTTTTAAGAATTTACAACGCCATTTACATTAACTTACTGCATTTCTGTTATTACTGTAATAACCTGGATTTATTAATTTTTTTTTAACAACAACATCGTCAAATTGAATTGCACATGTTGGCATTAAAATGCGTTGAGAGGCTAAATACTTACTGTAAAATTATTATTATTTTTTTTTATGATCTGAGCTGTTAAATGGTCGTGGGAGTGTCCACGGAATTTGAACTATCGTTCCGTATTCCATTCTTTTGTCACAAAGTTGTATGGGAGTTTACTCAATATTGCCAGAAATAAATTGCACGGAATCATTTACCAAAGCAACATCGAAAGGTGTCAACCCTCGAGCATGCCTGTGAACTGGCCTTGAGTCGCGAAGAGACACTAACATTTTCTATCCCAGTCATCCATGGCTTGAAGAAGTTACCCATTTCCCAACTTCACATTTGTAGAAATCTGCTGCATGCAGAGCTGCCACATTGTGACAACTAATTGTGGTACGAGTGGTATTTTTCGCACCTATCTAGCTTGGTGTCCGCCCCCACCCCCCCAAAAAAAATTAAATCACTAGACCAATACAGCACAGTACGTTTTCCCCCAATTGTGATACTAACCTAGTACAGTACCTACAGTACGTAGTCAGATAGCCTCTTTAGTTTCTAAATTTCTTTATGTGGAACTTTATTTTCTATAGCTTTTGGCTCAGCAAATTCATCGATTGGACCAGCATACGTTTTTGTTTGCGCACCTGCCTTTCAATGCTCAGGAGAGTTAATTAAGTTAATCTGTCAACAAGCATTTTGCTTCTTGGGCAATTCGATGGGTGTGACAATTTTGCTACTGATATCCGTTTTAATCGACTCAAAAAAAAATAAAAAAAATATGTTTCATGACGGTGTCCCACAATGCTGCGTCCCCTCCCCCCATCTGTAGGGGCTGTGGGCCGTAAGCTATACCACTATCTGGAGCATTAAGTGCGCAAGTGTAAAAGCTAATCATGTGTTGATTGTACAACAGTTTTATGGTACCGTATATTTGTTTCCCACGATGGAAAGCATTTATGAGCTTGCTGTGTAAAAGGACCGTACAAATGCTCAGCATTATGATTTTCGTGTAGTCCAAGTCCTTAAAGAAATGCAGTATAACAAGATTAATCTGGTGTTGATGTTATTGATTTATTGCCCTTTTCAGATTGTTGTTGGTACGATGCTCAGGGTGTGATGGCAACAGGAAGCTGGTGCAATGAAAGGTGTAATGGCCAGTGGGAGAGGCCCCTGTCCATGCGCATGAGCCACCAGCATGTAGCAGAGGGATGAGCGCCCCTTCACCAGTGGATGCAGTGCGGCGTTATCTGGAAACCCTGCCGCATCTGCCCACACCACGCGAAGAGCTGTGTAGCCCTCGGTTTTGGAAAGCAGCACGCACAGAATTCCTCGCTACTATGCTACTTGTGATACTGGGCTGTGGACTGGTTGTCCAGAGGCCTGACCCTTACACTCCATCGAATGAAAATATAGGCATCTTGGAGGTACGTGGAGCACTGGCACTAGGTCTTGCTGCTGCTACAATGGTGCAGTGTGTGGGACATATCAGTGGAGGCCACGCTAATCCAGCCGTTTCGATGGCACTCCTTGTTACCCGCCACATATCTGTTGTACGGGCTGCTGTTTACGTTGGTGCCCAATGTCTAGGTGCTTTAGTAGGTGCCACTATCTTGTATGGCCTGACACCAGCATCAGAACGTGCCCATCTGCCCGTCACCACCATCCACCCACTCATCCATCCGAGTCAGGCGTTTGGGATAGAATTCCTCGCAACCTTAGCCGTTTCCCTTACAGTTCTCGCAAACTTGGACCCCCAGCGGGCTGAAATGGGCTCCAAAGCCCTCTCCATTGGCTTGGCCTATGCAACAGGATATCTTTTTGCTGTAAGTAAGCTCCTGTTAGTTTGTGCGCTTTGTAAGCTACTACACTGTAATTACAAAAACCATAGTTTGATTTGCTGTCTTTCCGATTTACAATTAACAAATCCACCAAGAGCTACAGTCAGCTTACACTAATTACACACTAATAAATTTACTTCAGGTACCATAGGTTGAAAAGTAATTTGGATTATGATTGCTTTTGGTAGGTGAACGTACATCTAGAAAATGAGTAATACCTTGTGGAAATGCATTAAGTGGATTTTTTTCTTGTTCACGGATTTTAATGATTTGATTTTTTTTAAGGCAGCCTTGCTCCTTCCTTATACATGTATATGCTGTAGTATTTTTGCATTAATGAAGTAAAGATTCATGAATAGCCACAAGCTATCATTCTTTCCCGAAAGTCTTAGGAGAAAAATGGCCACAACACTAGTATTGCTTGATTCTTGGCTTGAAGACCAAGCGAGTTCCACCGAGATTTTACACCGATTTTCACATTATTAAATTTTAGTTCAAGATTTTCCAATAGAGAGCATCACATTCGTTGGGTCATGTAAGTTCAGCCATTTAATGAACCATTTCATAATTTTTCTAAGTCAAAGGTTTACTCGGAAGAAACATTTGAAGTTGTTAGAAATAAGTATTTATAAACAAATAGACGGCCGTCGGGTTTGAAAATTGTTGAAGTCTGTGTTACATTTTTAAGGGTTGTTACATACGGTCAAGAAATTGTGATAGCAAATGAATTTTTGATGTTTTTTGTGTATACATAAAATTTGTCTGCATTCAACAAATGAAATTTTCAACCGAATTCTGAATCAATCAGTTATGAACTTGATTGAACGTTCAGCTGAATAGTGGCTGAATACAATTTCTAAGATTGGGGCGATCAATTAGATTTAATTGCACATGATGACTAAAAAGATGTACACTTTTTTCCCCCAATCAAAACAACCGTTAACAGCTACCGCTGCATTTGTACCGCTTCAATCATACGTGTGTATATTTTTTCTTACATATTTTACTGGTAAGCTGACATGTGTTTCCAATAGTTCGGCTATTTTGCTTATTTGCTATTAAAATACAGAAACCACCCAACCGTACAAGTTTCAAAAATAGTGATACAGTATAACCTCGTTAATAAGAACTCGGATAAAAAGAATTCCCGCTTAATAAGAACTTTTTTCAAGATTTTGGTTGGTCAGCTACTCAGTCAGCACTAAATATATACGGCTATAACGAACTCTGTTAATACGAAAGTACGGATAAGACGAACAAATATTTACAATTCTAGCTTATTTTTACGAATTTGCTGTTCGTAACGGTTTCTTTTTCTTCCCCCTTGAATTTCGTTTCGTTTCATGCAAAACATCAATCGCTAATTGACTCCATCTTGGGAAGTGATAAAAGTTTTGTCCGTTTGTGCAAACGCGAAGGTCAAGGACGAATGAAAAGAAAATACCGTATACCGGTAGGCTACATTTTTTTTAAAGTTGCAGTCCAATTTCTCTCGTCCGTTTAATAAGAACTACGGTTAATAAGAACATTTTTAGCCGTCCCCTTAAAGTTCGTATTAAAGAGGTTTTACTGTATCAATCTACCGTGAAGAGCTATCACAAATTTTCTCTCAACCAAACACACCTGGTAAATAAGCTAACCATATTATTACTATGAATGTTTAAAAGACGAAATTTCTGGTTGTTACTTCAAGAATTCTTAACAAAGCTTTCATGATTCAACACAGTTACGCTCATTCTCGAAAAGTAAATACTAACTGTATTTTTCGAATTTTCGACACATTTTCCGATGGCAAAGATGTTATCTCGTCACACAACTGTCTCATCAGGCATCTGCTTCATCGCGTGGACCCTTGGTTTTTCACATTCGCGCCATGGTTTTTAAATTCAGGAAGGGTGCATAGCCTCTCATATTTAGTAGACTGTCTCCAGTCTTTCAGCCAGGTCGCTCCTAACAAATGCAATTCAGTATCTTGTTAGGAGAGACCTGGCTGAAAGTCTGGAAAGATGGAGACGGCCTACCAATATGAGAGGCTATGGTGTCTCCCGGAATTTAAAAACAATGGCGCGAACGTGAAAAATCAAGC
This sequence comes from Lithobius niger, assembly GCA_023313725.1. Taxonomy (NCBI): domain Eukaryota; kingdom Metazoa; phylum Arthropoda; class Chilopoda; order Lithobiomorpha; family Lithobiidae; genus Lithobius; species Lithobius niger. The sequence goes on from JAHWFP010122426.1 coordinate 49,565, forward strand.
GACCACAAGACAAAGCAGACACCTGGTAAAGTCATTTTCAAGGCTGCCCCAAAACAGAATGCAACTCAACAGGTTGAATATCACTAATGAGAAATTGAGTTAGATGTACAATTAGTCTACATGTATCTGAAATATGGAAAGGTACAAGTTTCAACTTTACTTTGGCTTACAAAAAGCACTCCCCACAAATTTTCATGCTATGCAAACATCACAAGACACACCTCACACTAGTAATCTGCAAATTTTCGGTGCAAAATTTATTGAGTGTATACTGCAATCGTTCACCTTCTTTAGGCACAAACGTCACAAGCTACGAAATAGGGAGACATGAGCTAACGTAATGAATTCAAATTGTCCCTTGTGAGAGCTCAGGGATGACGAATTTAATAATCCCTTGGTGGGCGTGTTCATGAATGTGGAATCTGTTAAACTGCAAAATGCTCCAGTGCTTAAGCCCATCCATTATTATTTGCCATTGAATTAATAATTAAATTCGTCACCCCCGAGCTCTCACAAAGCCTCTCCTCTTGCTGGAAAAATCTCCTCCTCCCTCAACAAACGAAGGAGTCACTGTCTTGAACGAATTATTGCTGTAGCAGACAAATTTTAATTAATTTTGTTGTATCATGTTTCCCTAGTTTGTAGCTTGTGGTGTTTGTGTGCCTTAAGAAAGTGGACGGTTACAGTGTATTACAATAACTTTTCCACCAACAATTCACAGACATACTAATGGTAGATGTTTCTTGTGGCGTTTTGTCAATTGTGGCGAGTGGTACATGCATCTGAATGAAATACCTTGTAAAAAAAGTAATATATATATATATATATATATTTTAGGTTATATCTTTGATTTTTCAGTACCGTTCAACAGGAGCCAGTATGAATCCTGCAAGGTCACTGGGCCCTGCCCTCGTTGCAAACCAGTGGCAGCATCATTGGGTAAGTATTCAGTGGAAATCGGTATAACTAGTATGCCAATACTGGCTATTAACAAAATATTTTTAACTGCAGGTATACTGGGTTGGTCCGATTCTTGGCGGCATTATCGGCGGTTTTACGTACGAGTATACTCACGATTCGTCTCGGACATTGCAGGGATTAAAGAGGTCATTCCGACGCAAGCAGGAACCTCGTGAGCCTTTTAAGCAAGAACAAACCGTTCTTAACTCGCACGAAACAGAGCTCACAGCCACATCCACTGACTGTCCTGTGTAACAGTGATCACACCAGCTAGACATCAAAAGAGATGCCTACAAATAACAGGCCTAGAACTGACTTTCACCGCTGCAGTGCCCACTTGTAGTTCACTGCTCCGTCTCTCTTCCGTAGATTACCTCAACTTGATTTATATAGCCAGGAGCTATATACAGGTAGTAATGAATAACAAGGAAATGCAATTAGTCTTTGGATTATAAAAACAATTCTGTCTTTTATAGTCCATGAAACTCCAAAAAGCAATTGGTATATTTTCATAATTTGCTGTACATGGTGACATAATTTGACTTTGGAAATAACCCTCTTCCTCATATCTTCAGCTGTGGCCAAATTAGGAAAAATGTTCATGAAAAATGTTTATGTTGTGTTAAAAAGGCAGTATTATTGCCTCTAAAGATATATTTGTTGCAATCCTTCTATGTATATTGACACTTTTCTATAAAAAAAATAATTAAAATAGATACACAACAAATAAATCAATATTCTTTTTATTAGCTATCACTCGCATGATCAACAACCATATTTGTCCGTTGGTTTTCACGCAACACTTGAAGGCAAACAAGAGCAGCTGCTTGTTCTGCACTTCGTTTGTTTTTCTCCCTATAGTGAAAAAAATAAGAAATTATGGACTGACTTACAGACAGGATCTTGTTTCCATTACATTTTATATAACCCTCTCTCTTACCATAATGCTGAAGAGTAATTTACTCCATTCACTAAAACCACTGCTTTAAACAGTTTATCATTACGGTCCTAGGAAAAAAAAATTATACTCTTAAAATAGTGGTTTACACGATTACCAATATTATCTATCGATTTCAACATCTCATCCCTCCGTTAACAATGGCAACAATGGTCTCTTGCAACAATTTGGTGTTTGGAATGCTCAACTATGGACTATACAAATGGAGGGACGAGATCTCTCATCCCTCTTCACAACAATAGTCTAACAAAGTAATAGTTTCGTTGTTGTCTGAAGGGGTATTTCGGAATCAAGCTCGGATGCAATGACAAGCAAATTTTAAGCCTACTAATGCTTGTTGGTAATACTAGCTGGAGCCTTGCATGCTGCACGATGATTGAATTTCCCAGACTAAGCTTTTCCCGGTGTTTTGTCGTCTTAGGAAATTAGCTGGCGCTGTCAATTACTTCCCTTCCACCCACACTCCACTGCCCCTTTCCGTGCCCCCGAACGCCCCCCCCCCCCCCCGGAGTGTTTGGTATTTGGTTTTAATGTATCCCCCCCCCCAAGGCCTTTAGAGAATTGTCCCCCCCCCCCACTAATGTCATCCTTGAGTGCTGACGGTATTAATATATTAGATAGCTCTCTCCCTACAAGTTGAAGGTTGCCTTCCAGAGCAGCCTAATGCTAGGACAATGATGCCCACACAGTCCCATTGTCGAGCTTTCTGAGTAACAAAATCGTCAGCACGATTCGTTCTTTGTTGTGCGTGTGCTTAACAATAAGGAACGGGCTGAAATGTTGAAATCGGTAGATAAATAGAATATCACCCAGCGTTCTCGGACCGAGATGTAACAATACTCAGGTGCTGCGCACCCCTCGGATTGTTACATCTCATCCCTCGAAAGCCGGGTGATATCCTCTACATAAACCTTTTTTTGTTTCGTCTGACCACGGCAATTTTTTTTATCACTGCACGTATACCAAAAAAATGTGGACTAATGTTTTATTGTGAACTACTGGAAATCGCGTATTTAATGCCCATGGTCATATGCAGTAAAGTTGCCAAATTCAGGGAGAGTGTTAAACATAACATAACCCATTTTCTAACCTTTGTTCTCTCCAACGAGGGCATTTACTTCAACATGGAAAAATTCGGCAAACCTCGTCACAATGACAACTATTAGAGAGATCCCGATCAACTCCAATGCTCAGAATAGTAATATATAACAAAAGACTGGTTTGAGTGAAGGCAAGCAGGCCAAGTTTTGCTTTTTATTGCAACTTTTCCCCAGTTGTGAAGAAGGGATGATACAAGCACAGGGCGAGAGAATGGCCACAGCTGTCTATATTGCATACAGCATGGACACAAAGAAAATGAAAGCTGCAAAAGCATGAGTTGATTTTGTTTATGAAGCTTTTACTTAATTTTGCAGCAGAAAAAACTGCTGGTTGGTGTACTTTCAAAATCACTTATATTAATGTTCCACCTCACAAAAACATGAGTGTCTCCGTTATTGAACGAACATTAACATCAGAATAGTACTACAATTTACTGCAAACAAAAGGCTAAGGATTGATAACCAAACAACGATATCAACCTCCTCCTAACAGGTAAAGATGAGCTCCTTGCACCACTCATTCAAGATGTTTAGCACCTCGGAAACTATCTCATGGATGTACCGCTAATATATCCTCCTTATGATTAGTTGTACTTCGACAAGTTCCCAAGGTGACGAACATCTTGAATGAGTAGCGCAAGGAGCTCAGCTTTATCTGTGAAGGAAGTCGAAGGCACTATCCCATTTCTTGGTTAGGATTATTCGCACCAAATAATACTTTGGAAGAATGAAAACTTGAAGATTGCTACCTCGAGTAGCAACGTTTTAGTTTTCATTTAACTTTCTAACTATTAGTCGGTGCAATTAACTTGGCTAATAAGATTAACCATGGCGGCCTTTCACTGGATGAATGCTATCACAGGCCGACCCTTTTTGGAAACTTGGCAGCTTCCCTTATACCAGTTTGGGTGGCTCTAACCTAGTGATGACACACGAATCCACACGGTTCATATGATGTTGTAGGAGTTCCAGAAGGACTGTTGGTTCTAGTTCTAGGTTACGTTGCCCACACTTAGTCAGTGCCACAACTAGCTTTTCCAAGGAAATGCCCAATGGCAAAATGTAGGTTCCCTCCTAAACAACTACACAATTTTGGGGATAAAGGGCTCCCAACCCAGATCAAAAATTAGTGAATTTTTTTTTCCATTTTGGGTCACAGGTGCCTAGCACCATCTCTAATTGTGGCACTGTACCTATGTTTGTTGTTTGTGTCAGCAGTAAGACTTCTTACAAAATACGAGTGGAAAAAGTTTAAACATTATTGTTGCGTCCCTGAAGTGACTTGAAAAACAAGTAAATCATCTTTCACAGTAGTTCTATTAACAATGTTTTTAGTAAATCGTCTTAATACAGATCTTGAATATTGCACAATATCTATAGAGTCTAGAGATAGAAAGCCCTTCCAGAAAAAATAGGTCTGTAAGAGAAGTTAAAATTAAACAAATTTTAAAGCTTAAAAATCTGGAATTCCTTTAAAAATATGTCTACATGGTTTTCGTAAGCAAATCAGGCCAAAAAACTACTTAGTTAAATCTGTACAGATCGCTGTATTTTAAAGCCCTGAAACATACCCTGAATGAAACAAGTCCTGAATGATCTTGTGTTTTGTTTTTCAAGCTCAAGTCAAAAGAAATAGCTAAAAATGCCGATGCCAATACAGCGAGTGATGTAGCTAGCCACCTTTATCTTTTTTTTTTGGGGGGGGGGGGGGGAATGGGAGGGTTCAAAGTTTTATTTAGGATGATGAGACGAGCAATACTTACGGTTGTGTACTTAGGTTGATCCCAATTTTCTTTTCTTGTTAACATCAACAGTACTGTTTTAGGGAGATCTGCATCTTTGTACCGACTCCTGAAATAAAATCCGTGATTAGTCTATTTGGACTGTCACAACTGAAACAGTTGCTAAACGTAAATTTATAAAATCAAATGCAATTATAGCCTACACCACATGATAAATAATAACTCGGATATCGTCATATAGTCCTGTCACACAATACTTTAGTTAATTGTCAAATTGCCACAGCTGCCTTTCTTAGCTACTGTCTCTTTGTCGACATATCCGTTAACCGTCTGTTTATTCAGTTAACCAATGTTGCTTGAGTGTGGTCCGTTACAGTTCTTGATGTGTTCGAAAGGATATCATTCTAAAACTTCATAATCTTGTTCAATTTTTTATTTCATGATGACAATACATTTGTAATATGGACATATTCAGAAAGTTCTCGGTACCACTAGTTTTAGCAGCTAATTTACATCAGGGTCCGTACACCAAAGACAAAACCATTTTCAAGGCCTTTTCAAGGCTAACTCGAAGCCAATTTCAAAGCCGTTTTGCACGCAAAATTGTTAAAAATTACCTTAAAAAAATTCAATTTTTTTGCTAGTCGATATTCTATAATTGAATAAACATCCATTTAACAGTTATTTATTTTGCCCCATCACGGGACAAGTTGCCTTTTCAATATCCGCACTTACACATGCATACGAACGAAGGCCCGTCGTATCGTTAACAGAAGATAAGCATTACGCTGACAAACTATTTTTTTTTATGAATTTAAGCAATTGATTGTATTTCATCAAACATAATACGCTAACAAAATTCAAGGCCATTTCAAGGCTCTTACAAAAAAAATACCAATTTTCAAGGCTTTTCAAGCCTTGAATTTTGGTTTCGAAATGTAAGGCTTTTCAAGGAATTCAAGGCCATGTACGAACCTTGTTACATGTAAGCAGAATTCTTAAACAAAAGTTTATACCACCATATCCCTAATAAGGTGACCAACTACTAGCCATTATTTAACAATGAGGCAGCATTTACAGTAGCTTCCAAAAATATAACATCAAAAAGGTTTAATTGTACCTCAAAACAGCTACAGTTTCCTAGTATTTACCTTACCGAACAAACTCAATGTCCATTTCGAAAATGTCTCCTACTTTTCGAACCTTCTTTGACGGGTGACTGAGAGTGTCTTCGTCTCGCTCGTGCAAGCGTTGCAGCTTTTGTGTCCGTGCACGAAATTCATTCTGTTTGCTGTTGTAGTAATCGTTCAAGTGCCAGAGTATGCTGGGGAAAAAAAAAAGTTGTTTCCTCCTGTGGAACAGTTTGACTAACATGCTTAGCACAAAACATTTACCAAATTTCTTCCAATGTCTTTGATGCTAATAATGCGCGGCCTCGTGGTGATTCTTGCAACTCTTGCAACATTTGTTGGATGCAGTATTTTGTGTTCAGCGGATGATTGTTGTAATCTATTGCCTGAACATACAATTACCAACAATCAACTAAAACAACTACGGTACTGGACTCAAAGTTCACTTGGTTAAACTACAGTAAGCTGCCAACTCACGTAACGTAAAAGACTGGTGATAACCTCGTCCATATGTAATTTTCCTTCCTTTCTTAATATAGAACAGTTCCACTGAATTGATCGAGCTATCATCACTGCAGCAGCACCAGTTGCTAAGTGGAACCTTTCAATATCATCAAATTCTAGTATTTCTTTAGATCCTCCACTGAAAACAAAATTCTCATTAGAAGGGTTGCGTTGATGCCAATGTTGTGTAAATGTGGTAGTGCAACCAATACTAATCCAGTAATTTTTTTTATTACATGTCATATTATTCCAGCCACACAACGTTCAGGAGAAGCAAAAAGGTTACACAAATAGGAATGCACGAATAAGGAGCCATAAAGGACTGAACAGTTCTGAAAGCCAGTGACAGAAAAAAATCCTTCTGCAGCATTTTAAAGAATGTGAAAATGACTCCCCATGTAGCTCATTTTTTTGCTTAGGTTCTCGGTATTAGGTGGATTAGGAAACCCAACTTGGGTTTATTGCACCAACTACCAATTGTAGGAAGCACAGGAAAGAATGCTTGCAATGTCACATCCGCTATCCACAGTTAGGGCGCGTTTACGCAGCGACTCACCTTTGCATTCTCGCAGCTAGAACTCAATCGCGATGGGAAAGGTGACATTGTCATGGTAACAACGCTAAATGGATTAGCTGAATCCGACATCGTTTGAGTAAATACTTGCAGTCTTATAATCCGTGCCAATAATATAAAGAATTCCTCATGACGAAACAATTTTCCCAAACGCTTCTGAACTCACGTTATTTTCTGTTTTCGTTGCGAGGCTGCAGACATAAAACCACCGCCATGTTGGAATTTGAGGTGATTTCTAGCTTCTAGCTGCGAGAATGCGAAAGCGAGTGGTTGCGTAAACGTGCTCTTACTTAGCATAGAAGGTGGCTGCTATACACAAAAGCTTTGGGTTTCTTTCCCAGCTCAGATGCCAACACCCAAGTAACCATGACCTTATTTCCATATATGTATGTACCTTGTCCTACACACAAAGAATACAACACTGCTGTTTCTTACTACCTGCAAATACTTACTTCAGTAATTATGCTTAAAATCATCATTTTACGCTATCACTGCTCATTTATCAACTAAAAAACTCCCTTTTTTTAGCTTGTATCCAAACTTTCTCTCCTCTCCCGCCAGGGGCGCTGCTACTCCTAACTAGGAGGCCGCCATCTTGTTTGTTCCCCACATCACATTTTGAGCACGTTGTTAGGGTAGGACGTGTTTGGCATCGCTGCCTTTGTTTTCTTGTTTGGAAGCAAAGTTATCAACTTTTCTGGGCAGAATTATGACCACGATAGAAGAATCAAACGATCTATTACGTGGGAGACTCAATTCGAAGAAATTTGATGCGTGTAGCTGCAAGAAACAGTCAAGAGATTTTCACCCTCTTTGCCGTGAGTGCAGGCCCTGAAACTTCGTCACCAAAGTATGTGAACTGTGCGATTTGCATCATCGTTCAACTATGAAGGACATTTTGCATACGTGGAAGAAATCGGATCAGAAAGCAGATCAAAGGGCCAGGGCAGCAACGGCAGGTTTGGTTGATGACGAAACGGCTGCAGCTTGTCAACCTGAGGGGAAAATAAGATGGCGTCAACAAACGAAAATGACTTTGCTGAAGTTCACGAAAGTGTGGTGGTGTGGGATGATGCAAAGTTGTTTGATGATGGAGTAGGACAGGTGCCGTTCTCAATTGAAGAGTTGCTGGCGTTGATGCAGACCACAGCCAACGTAATTTTTTGATGCGAAAGCCACTTGTGTGGAGCAACGAATTACGAAAAAAAAAAAAAAAGTTTGGCGCCCTAATGGCTGATATGCTTCACTTGTTGCAACCATTGTTAGCCAAAGAAGAAGAAAAATCATTGGATATTAGGAACCGATGTGTCTGTTGTGACGGACATCAAGTCGTGTCTGCGATGCAGTCGCCAGCTATGCAGGCGCCGTGCCGTCAGGAGGCGCCACGTGTCGGAGATGTTAAGACTGCGTCTAGATCAAGTCCGGCGGCTGTAGTGAAGAGCTCGGCGAAGAAAGGAAAATCGCGGGTCAGGAAATGACAGTACTCAAATGGCCGCTCCCGGTGTGGGAAATAGCGGTTCGTATGAGCACTTCAGCGAAAAATCACGCAAAACTGTAGGAGTAGTAAAGTCCAGTGAGGACAAATTTACGAAACTACTGGACATAATGAGTTTGTTTATGGCGTCAAACACCAGAAGAGCGTGAGCGTTTAATTTTTAAAAGAGTACCATTAAAAAAAAAAAAAAAAAAGACCACCTGTATCGTTCCTGCCGTAAATCTCCGAGAAAAGGAGTAGGTTATAGGAACGATAGCACTAGTAAATAGCTATCTCTTCCCAGCCGTAAATCACCGAGAAAAGGTGTAGGTCGTAGGAACGAGAACGCTGGTAAATAGCTATATCGTCCCTGCCGTAAATCTCCGAGAAAAGGAGTAGGTAATAGGAACGAAAACACTAGTGAATGGTTTTCTCTTCCCAGCCGTAAATCACCGGGAAAAGGTGTAGGTCATGGGATTGAGACCAAGATGTATGCGTCTGTTGCCGGACTGTAGGTTGGCATGGGACACACCCTCGCGTCAAAAGTGTCGGGTCGTGTCGCCATCGTGTCGTGTCGTGTCGCCATCGTGTCGTCATCGTGTCGCCATCGTGTCGTCATCGTGTCGTGTCGTGTCGCCATCGTGTCGTGTCATGTCGCCATGGTGTCGCGTCGTGTCGCCATCGTGTCGTGTCGTGCCGCCATCGTGTCGCCTGCACAAACATCGTTCTTGTTGCCAGTGGTATGAGGTTAGTAAAATGGGGCTTTAGGAAGGT
>JAHWFP010122426.1:58880-107448 GCA_023313725.1 Lithobius niger
CCCCCCCCCGGTTTGCCTTGGAACCAGGGCATTGTTAGCGGCATGTGCAGGGGATTATGGTTCAAAACTTGGGTCTGTTGCACACCTGTCATGTTCTAAGCCTCTGCCACCGCGTGATCCGAAGAAGACACACGTGTTTCTTACTACCTGCAAATACTGATGCATACACATATGTTTTTCAAATCGGTCGGAAAATGCGCCCCGAATAAGAAGGGTTTCGGACCTACAAGGAAGCCGAATACGCAACTGAACTGTGTAGTATCGATTCGGTTCTCAAGACACCCCTCGTTCATTTAAACTCCTACTCAGCAATTGAAGAGGACGAGGTCATGTTGAGAGCAAGCGCTCAAGTAGGGCTTATTACTCGGCATCAGCTCCAGCTTTGAAGGCGATGGCATTGGTCAACCCGGAGCTCATGGAAAATAAAACAATTAGGGAATGTATGCATCTTCTTAAGCGAGCGTCTTCATGCCACAAAGATAGTTTAAGTTGGCAATGCCGTCTACTCATGAACAATGTCTTTCCGCGAATCTGCAACTGGGTTCCCGGTGGATGTAGTGGGCAAGTTTAGACTTTTGCCAGTTCAGGGTTCTGGAGACTTGCTTATTGGACAGTTACTTGTATTGGCCCCAGAACTCAAAGAAAATGTTCGACCTGCCCAAACATTGGTCAGCACGAACCATGGAAGCTATCGAAGCAAGCCTATGTATGCAAAGATCCAACATCCAGCATCCGGACATTGGAATGATCCATATGGGGGAAAGAGTAGCAGCAAAAAACCAGCGGACAAGTCAAAGGAGCGTTCGCCCTTTCGTGACCATCCCCCCTCCTGGTCACGCGGGAAAGGACCAGAGAGTTACCAGTGTGGCCGAGGATCATTCCGGGAAAGAGGTAAAAGACCTCCACGTCAGTGACTGGCCATGGTCAGGGCGCCCCCCCCCCCCCCATTCACCGTCAGGTGGAGGGGGGGAGGATTGCCAGACATCTTGGACATTGGAAGATGATTGCGTCGGACCCCTTCGTCATCCGAGCTCTGGAGGAGGGATACACACCGCTATTCGTCACCAGGCTTGTAACTAGAGACTGGCTGGTAGGACGTTCCGAAATCCCAGAACTTATCAAGGGAGGCAATTTGCTGGTTGTGAAGGGGGCAGTACAGGTTTTTGGAGTCCAGCAAGGGCGATTCCGAACGGAGGGAGGATCCCGAGTTCTTTCAATCTTCGGAAACTCAATCAACACCTCGCAAAGGAACATTTCCAGATGGAATCGATCCAATCAATTCGAGACTCACTCCAGCACGAAGAGTATACCATTTCGATCGACCTCGAGGATGCGTATCTGCACGTTCCCCTCAAGCCCCTCGACATCTGTTCCGCCTTGTGGCGGGGGGAAAATCGTCCCAATGGAAATCTCTTCCCTTCGGCTTAGCGACGGCTCCATACGTGTTTACCCGGATGCGGAAACCTGTGCTTGCATACCGCACCTACATCACATCAAAGCTCACGCCTATTTGGAAGATTGGCTGGTTCGAAACAAGGAAGGTTTGCCTTTGACCCAGCAGTGGGAAATGTGCAGCTCCTGGTTTTCACATTTGGGTCTTGGTATAAACCTCAAGAAGGCCAGACCAGTTCCAAGCACTTGTGTTGTGATCCTGGGTGCAATGTTCAACACTGTAAAAATGGTGGTAAAACCAACACTGGAGAGGTTCGTCAAGACGAGAACGTCGGTGAAGACATTCGTCAGAAGGACCAAGGTAACGGCGAGGGAGTTGGCATCGCTCATTGGACTCTTGGACTCTTGGACTCTTGGCTCTTGGACTCTTGGACTCTTGGCGACCACTGGTTCAGAAGACAGCGGGGCAGCCGCGGAACAGATGGGTGGACATCATTCCGCTACGAGACCTCCCGAGGCAGAGCTGGTCGTGGTGGACGGCGAAGGGAAACCTTCAAGTTGGAGTGCCCATTCACGAGCCCGTTCCGGAGTTGCTCCTATTTTCAGACGCCGCCCTGTCAGTTGGGTGCTCACCTTGCCGGGGAAACTGCATCAGGCATTTGGAGCGAAGAAGAGAAGAGAAGGTCCTGCACGTCAACGTCCTGGAGCTCAGAGCAGTTTGGAGAGCCCTCCTTGCCTGGAAGCTAAGGCTGAGGGGGCATGCAATGGGCATCATGCCACGGCTGTTGCGTATGTGAAGAAAGGTGCAGGCGCACATTCGAAATCTCTTATGGAGGAAGCCTCCAGCCTGTTTGAGATCTGCATGCGGTACGAAATCTCGCCGGTTCCTCGCCACATAGCAGGAAGTCTCAACGTGTGGGCGGAAGAGTTGTCCCGGGGTTCACAGGTGCTGTCTACGGAATGGATGTTGGACCCTCAGGGTTGGAAGCCCTGTTTCGTCAGTGGGGAACCCCGTAGGTGGATCTGTTTGCACTACAACAATCAGCTCTCATGTTTTGTGTCCCCGTTTCCGGATGGAGGGCCTGGGCAACGGACACACTGTCAGTCAGCTGGGAAGGTCTAAATGCGTACCTTCTGTGGAAAATGATCAACAAGTCGAGAGTGGCCAAAGGGAAATTCATCCTAGTAGTCACCTGTCGGCCAGCGCCTCCATGGTTCCCAGAATGGATGGAGCTGGAAAAGACGGATCCATTCCTTTGCCAATCACCAGCATCGGGGGAGGACCCTGCACCAAAACCCTTCCATGCTGAATCTTCAAGGGTGGAAACTCTAAGGAAGAATTTGGTGAGGGAGGGATTTAAGACGGAAGTGGCATCCAGGATTACGAAGTGTTTGAGGGAGTCCTCGCAACGTAACTACAATGCCAAATGGAAAAAGTGGTTCGAGTGGTGTGTAAAGTCGGACTGCGACCCATGCAACCAGGACCTACGAATGCTGACAGCTTTCTTTGAAGAGCTTTTTGTCAAAGGTTGTCCCCAAGGGCTATCGTTCGTGTTGACGAGCGTTGGGGATCCAAAGACTGTTTTCCAATGTGGTAGTTTCCAAACAGATGACAGCCTTTGACAGTGGGAGACCAAAACAAACGAAATTGTTCCCCACATGGAATCTGCCGTTGGGGCTGCAAAGTCTAATGGGCGCCCCATAGGAGCCAGCTAGAAATGCGTCCATTCTATCTCTATCCCAGAAGACTGTATTCCTAGTCGCTTTAGCCTCGGCAGCCCGCCAAAGTGAGTTGGCAGCCTTCACCAGGGATGAGGGTCATATTAGTTTTGCCAAAGACTGGTCGGACTGGTCTGACTGGTCGGAGGTATTTTTGACGTTTTCGGCCCATGTTAGAGCAAAAAATTGCAAACCGGGAACGACATCAAAGCCTGTTCGAATTAAGGCTCTAAAAGAGTGTGGACAAACACGAAAAGAGCTATGCGGTGCGGTTCTACCTATCCAAAACAGAAAATAAGAAGGAGAACTGCAATTTCATAACAAGCCAACTCCACTGTTGTTTGATGTGGACTCAAACAGTGGTGAAATTATAGATAAGGGCGTGCCTAGAATCGGGGCCGTGTTTAAAAGAGCATACTTGAACGGACAGGATCACGGGGATCTCCCCGCTATAGTTAGAGCACACGAGCTTCGCGCATTAGCCGCATCATGGGCGTTGGGATGAGGTGATCACAGTGTGCTCATGGAATAGCAGTACCATCTTCATCAAACTCTACCGGATGGGGTCACCCTTAGTGTAGACTGGGGACGCCCGGACGGAGGCACACACTGGTGAATGAACTATAGTGCTGACTCAGACTGAGGGAGTCACCTCGAGTGTAGACTAGGGACACCCAGTCAACTAAGCACGCCAGTGAAGTAACTGGAAGAGGAGACGAGACCAACTGTGTAGAAGTGGTAAGTTGACTTATTCCATGTTAAAACCGTAGTAGGCAAGCTCTCCCGGGTTCAGTGAGGTTTTTCCCCACCGCCTGAATGACAAATTCAGCATAATTACTGAAGTAAGTATTTGCAGGTAGTAAGAAACGATAATTTTAAAATGTAAAATTAGTTTTTACTAACCTAAATACTTACTTCAGTAAGAACCCGCCCGCCTCCCCGCATTCACTGAAAGGAGAGTTCAAAATGTGATAAGGGGAACAAACAAGATGGCGGCCTCCTAGTTAGGAGTAGCAGCGCCCCTGGCGGGAGAGGAGAGAAAGTTTGGATACAAGCTAAAAAAAGGGAGTTTTTTAGTTGATAAATGAGCAGTGATAGCGTAAAATGATGATTTTAAGCATAATTACTGAAGTAAGTATTTAGGTTAGTAAAAACTAATTTTACATTTTAAAATTATCGTTTTCACACAACTGTGCACCACGAAAAGCCCATCATTTTATCACACTATACACATTAGGCTGGTCTATATTGTCTACAGTACTACAAAATCAAGGAAAGTCAAATTCTTTTTTACCCCTCAAAGAAAATAAAATTCAATATTCTAGACCATCAGTTAGACAAAACATTTAAGCTCAAGTTTTATTCGTGGGATTAAAAACTGTTAATGGCATTCAGCACTTTTATGTCACTCCTAGTGCTTGTAAGAATTCTCTAGAAATACTAACTTTGCAATAACAGGAATGCTAAGCTCCTTAGCTAAATCACGAATGACTTGATTGCGGTTTTCATGTCGTGGCCTCTCCTCTTTCGTTCGTCCATGGATTGCAATGGCGGCTACACCAGTCTTCTCAATTCGTCGACAAAGGTTAAGAGTATCTTGAAACTTACAATAAAATATTATTTGCTGGTGCTGCACTACTTGCCGAATCCCCTCTGTGAACCATTAATACTACTTACATTAGGCAAAACCCGAATTTTACATGTCACAGGTATGGAGAGGTTTTGTACTAAAGTTGTGAGTATCTGTAAAATGTAACAAAAAAAATGAAACAAGCAAAAACTACTTGGCTTTTTGGAATATTTCGATAGCTTTGCTAACAGAGATTTGCCTTCTCGACGAGATCTGGTTTCGTGAGTAGTGCTGCTCCCATTCCTCCCTGCAACAGAACAAATAATGACAGAAGTCAGTTACTATAAATGTGGTGAAGCAAATTCAAATGCACCAAACAGCATTTAATACTTTACACCGTGAAAAAGGAAAAAATAAAAATCGACCCCCCATACAACAAATTAAAATCTAGTATGCGTAGATTTACACACCGTGCGGAGTTCCAGCCAAAACAACTCAACCCTACAACTAGACAAAGCATTTAGTTGTGTCAGGGATGTGTGCCATGCTGTCGGGAATATGATTCACGCGCCACTGCTACCAAGGCTGATAGAGGATACACCGTACGATTTTCACAGTTTCTGTTTATTTTTGAGTGTACAGTTTAAATATCCAAACAATTAAGAACTAACACGAAGAAGCACATAGTATATTATCCTGTAGTAGATTAGAATTGTCACCAGAGTTAAAAAAGTAAAACACAATACCACAACTGTTTTGACAATTTTGTGGTAATAATTTACAAAAGTGCATTTTTATTGTGGTTTTCACCCATTCAACAATGAACAGTCAACAAACAATTATAATCAAGAAGACACAAGACAGTGGCTCATAACATTTATCCTAGGCTACAATTAAATTGGATGGCAGGGGCTGGATAGAATTTTAAAAGTTTTTGTTTTGACCAGGATTTTAATTTAATTCAGTGCTTGCAAAGCACTGGTGTATCTCAAGCATTACAGCAGCAAGACAAATCGTGTGCTCGTTACATGGACTAACTTCGATCATTCCTCTGATGGGCCTAAATTTCACTCTTTTTTCCCAACCCCAAATAGGTATTTGGAATGACTTTATGACAACATCTTCTTCTTGTTTTATGCATTTTTCCCCCATTCCTACATGTAGGGTTAACACAAGGTGCTTGAATTTGTTAAGTCGAAATTTGAAGTCTTGAATTCTTTGAAATTGTTAACTACATGCTTAAAAGTCCTTGAATTTTTGTGTGTGAATTTTTTTTTTAAATAAATGCCCTCCCTAGCTTTGAGCAAGATTAAGCCAAAATGTGCAGTTTGTTTTAAATAACTTTGACATTTACCACAAAACGTTGTTGAGGTTAACTGTTAAATTGTGTTGTTCTGTGTGCTTTCAATCAGTTTGTACTAGTAAACTTAAAACAAATCTAGGAAAAAAAAAAGCCGATGGGAAAAGAGCTGCAGGAAAAAAAAGCTTAAGTTAAAAGCTTTTCCTGGTGAAAACACCGTTATTCATCTTACTGTGAAACACTTCCTGGTGAAGCTCCTTATCTTTCCTAGGCAACTAACCTACCCTAACCTACAACAAAAACTGGTAAAAAGCCCCACACTATTTTTTTTCCCTCCAGCTGTTGCCTGCGCACTATTTAAACATGAACATTTTAGTGCTTGGCGAGATGTTGTCGGATCTACCCCAGTAAACCTATACTCTATTTGAAGCTGAGCAGCCTTATTTGAGCAAGTTCGTTGAGTAAAAAAGCTCTTTGAAAAAACTGTATTGTCTGGGAATAGCCCTTGAAAAATGATAATGGTTTCAGAAAAAGTCCTTGAAAGTGCTTGGCATTTTCGTGTATGATCTTGTGCGAACCCTGTGCATGTAATGTTTAAGTGGCTGAAAGCATGCCTCCTCATGTTGTTTTACATGGAGCACGATTCAATTTTTTTTTACCTTTATGGAAAATTCTTTTGGGCACCCCATATTTACATCAATGCCCGCAACATCGCGTTCTCTGAAAGAAAAAAAAACATACTTATTTGGGTTCATTTTAATAATGGTAGTTTACGAGCAGTAAAATACACCCAAAATGGCTCTGAACAAGCGTGGTGCTTTCGTTATCTTCCATACGGTTTTGAAATTTATCAACTGTAAATTCCTTTCTTCAAATTTTATTACTAATAATTTTTGTTAATGAAGATATGGCTATGAAAATGCCGTCTTGTTTCCAATACCACAAGTTATTTTTCTTGTGGTAATATCATGATTGTATTGGAAAATTGGCAAAGGCCGATTACAGTGGAAATATGACGATGATGATGACCCTACCAGAGAACTTGTCTTCGCAGGTGAATCAAAGTTTTCAAGATCAGAAACCGACGAAACTGTGTTACTTTTGGGACATCCCTTTGCAGTTGGAACAAATGGACTCACCTATTTCGCATATAATTTATACACCAATCACGTGTCATTACATGTCACTTCCGGTGTCCTCTCTCTCTCTTCCCTACCTCACCACTGGTTCTTGTGAGGCTGGAACCGTCCTCAGCGACCAGGGAGGCAATTTAATCTAACATAGTTTCGTCGTATTCTACTCTCCAATTCTTCTATGAAAACAAGTTGTCTGGTAGAATTCTCATTCTTAGAATCCTCGTCACTGTGTTACGTTTGGGACACATTAATAAATGCGGTGCTGCCAGTCTTACCTCAGAAGGATAGTAGATCTTCCGTTTAAAGGCCCTGTAGCAACAACCCCGTGTCCTAGCAGCAGCTCATGTCGGCAACGCGCAGTGAATACAGAACCTATGACGTGTCTGTCATACCCATCATTCGCAAAGGGGTTGCACCACACACCCCGGCAGCATACGTCACCGTTGTCTGGACAGAGTGTGTTCGTAACCTGTCCCCGTCAACCCTCGCCATATTCAGTGCCACACAGCACCACCTCGCCAATGACTGCGATGTAAAACGGGAGGAGTGAGTGCACCTTACACCTCAGCCCCCTCCCTAGGAGCAAACCTGTGGCCAATGTCTGTCTATCCCGGGGGAATCGTTTGCTGAATTTAAATTTTCATTTATATGTATCTGTTCATAATGAACAGCATATAACACCGGTTCCGTATGCTGACGACTCGTAAAAGCTAGAAACGGTGACACAGGCCTCACCAATTCCTGCTCCCAAAGCTCACCTCGGCTTCCTGGACCACTGGGGTAACAAACTGGCGTGGTTGGAGTCCTTGGCAATTCAACATCACCTTGAAGAAAACACAAGGCCCCTCCAACCCCAACAACTGTTTCTTGCTGCGTGGAGATTTCAGCAAGTGACTCTCAACAATGTGGAAAAGCCGATCTGACAAATTCATGGGCTACATGACGTGCTCGAAGTAGACATGCTTGCGTAGGTGAACCGCAATGATGTAAAACAGAATTTGGAAAATACAGCGTGTGCCTGACAAAGATGGAGAAGTTGACCTGTCGAAAGTTTGCAGGCTACTGTCAAGGTATTCTTGGTTACGTAATTGTGCGTTGTTAGGGTTTGTAGTTTCATTTCCAACTTGAATGCAAAAAAAAAAAAGTTGTTCTCTGGTCACCTGACAAAATACCAATTTGTTAAGAACAGGAATGTAAAGCCGTTTCTCGAAATTTGTAGAGCAGCCAGCATTCTGTATGCTACGAAACAGTAGCATATGATTTGAACGCAACAAGGCAACCTCACAGCAAAAAAACTACAAAAGCCTTTTTAAGTTTTAAATAAACCTGTTTAAACCAATTATAGTGGGAGTCGATTTTTTTTCTCTTGCGAATATAGCGACCGGTATGGCGACTAATTGTCTAACACGTGTGAATAATTACCCCTCCTAAGATCACAATCCTAACACCCAAATAATTTCTTGGCTGCGGTTCCATAACGTGTATGCAACCGTAAAACCAGTGGTTGCTTGCAAGTCTGGCTTTTGATCAACTGCGATGGTCGGCACGGCGGCGCACACCTCTCAATTAAAGACGAGCCCACTACGATTCTTCTATCGGTTTCATTTTAAACTGTAAGTTTAATTAGAACACTAGTGAACTGAATCAACATTAAAAATATTCAGCACCGTTTGGCAGTTTTATGATACGGGAGGCCTCCAAACCATTTAGTCTCGGCGTTTTGAACATTTCATTTATCCGACTGCGACTGATAAGAACGAAATATCTAGATTGCACAGTCATTGCCCAAAAGTAGTTTTATGAATTTGCTCCCTTCTCTCCTTCCCTTAGCTTTGTTTATTAATTTATTTATAAGGAATTTGTTTTCTAGTTAAGGTTTAATTAATATGTCAAGACTACACTATACATAGCAGTTTTAATTTATTTGTACTTTGCCTTTTATTTGCATATTAATTTGAATTCTAATCTGTGTAATAATTACCCATTTTGTTTTTAAAAAAAGTATTCAGTTATTATATTTGCTCGCTAGGTCATGCAAAAAAGCCTGTTCAGGGATGCTGCCGGGGGTACCTGGTTTTTTCACATTCCTACTTTTCATTTTTTTCACTTTTTTCACATACCTGCTTTTCTTTCCTTTTTCAAATTTTTCACATACCTACCTACCTTTCATTTTTGAATCACTATTCCTTCGTTTTCATATGTCACACCAGTTTGACAATTCTTGAATAAAAATTACACCACAACGAGCAGTGCGAAATTCAACTTCAAGCTTCGCTCCACAACCGGAAGATACGCCATTTAATGTGCAATACGATGCACGCGACATCACTTCTGCGCAGCACGGCAAAACGAAGGGAGTCTTTTCCGGCACACTGCTTTCAGTTTCACTAGCAGAACGAATCCTTCGTGAGAAAATTAAAACAACGCTGTTGGCCACGTAAAATTGATTGTGAAGTTTACAACAGGCACGTGTAGAGCTTATTAATACGTACACAAGAATTACAGACATGCCTACGTAAGTCTGGGTCCAAAATTAGGGCGAATAATTTGACTGTTTGTACTTTGCTTGTGCATTTTGCATTTTTTCACACCAATACTCGTATTTTTCACATTTTTTTACCCCTGGCAAATTTTCACATTTTTCACGCCGGCAGCATCCCTGCCTGTTTGCTCACTGCACAGCTTCCCTGCGCGTTTCTACAAGTGAAGATAAAACTGTACAAACGTACAGATTGCGGTTCAACAAACTGGCTCTTTTACACCTGTGCACAACCCTTCCGAATGTCAATTTAGTAGCAGTCGCCATTTGGCTAGCAGACCTTAGAAAGCACTCGCCATTTCACAATTTCTACTCGCCACATACCAAATACGTCTTATATGTTGCAAGGTTTCTTTAATTTATGCATTAACAAAATTATGCAATTTTCTTAAACTCCAGTATTAATGCAGAAAATCCAGTTATATAGCCCTTATAAATCTGAGCATAATGCCGCAAACCGTTCGTCTCTAACTTATACGGTACCAGAGATACTCCTTTTTTAGTGGCATGCTCTGTAGCTAGTCGCCATTTTAGCGAGTAAGGCTCAATTTCTAGTCGCCAACTGCTGATTTCCACTCGCCAAATGGCGAGTGGCGACCGACATTGGGAAGGGTTGCCTGTGCACACTCTAAAACTGACTTCAGTTGGTTTAGAAAGCAGTTGGAGTTGTTCCTGAGGTTGTATTACAGCCGTAAAGCATCTCAGAAAAAAGTTGTTGGCCAAAGAGAGTTTAGCCATCCAACAGAGCGTAAAAAAAACCCCACCGTCATTTTCTCATATTTTTGTTTTTATTTTATCTGAGTTTTCCTGAATTTTTACAGAGATTCGTGTATTCCCTGGAATTTATCTGCGATATCTGCCCCACTTTTCCAGGTTTCGTCTGAACCCTGCTTGAGTAGGGGGAAGTGTGGTGGGGCTTCTCTGCACAACTCCCTCCTACTTGCGCGATCATCCTGAAGCTCAGTCCTATTCACTCAAGATGAGTCAGTTGCTGCTTGTGTGTGTACATGAGGCAGACACAGCCTCTGTAAGTTCTGGGTAATAAAACCATAGGCTTATTTCACCAAATTGGGGGTCGAGACAATTCTGCAACAAAGTAACCTGGTTATTAATAGGGCGGGTGGAACTTTGCAAAAATTTCAGTGGACAAATTGAAAGAAAAACTTTGTAGCGTTTTTTTTTTCCTCCAGCTTTCTTAATGGGGTTAGATAAATATTGTAAAATGGCAAAAAAAATCAAAAGTATTCTTGGGCAATGTTTTTAATATTTTGGGGCAATTTTTGATGGGGTATGGTACTAGGGCATTTGGAAATTCTCGACACCCACTCCCAATGTTGGTTTGTGAGCTTACTGACCATGGTTTTTGTGTTACACTTTACGTGGTCAAGTCACTGCCTTTCTGTGGCCCCGCTGCACACAGTTTACACAATGGCATAGGCAGTAGAACAAAGGAGTATAATAAAAGTACTAAAGCAATAAAGAACACACCTTTGTAAGCCAGGGGATACACACTGTCATGTCCCCGTATCACTTTCAGTGACGCAAGTGTTGTGACACCAATTGTGCTCAAGCCCATGACGCACACCTAACACAAAATGACTATGCCACAAAATTCAACAACTTGAAGAGGCAGAAAGTGACACTAAACAGGGAAACGGCGATCGAGCTTGGTTCGTAGGATTTTAGGCCTGGCGCACAAACAATGCTATGAAAATTCCCATTCCAGAGGTCCCCCACTCTTTGATTGTAGAAGGAACTACAAAGCAGGATGCAAGCAAAAGAAGCCCGTACACAGAAATCTAGACAGGAGCAGACAAATTACTCTTGTTGTCATGCTGCTCATGTCACTGCATGTAGTTTTTCGCAAACCTTCTGTCCAAATAACACCCCATTTTGGGTGTTTAATGTAGCTAACTTTATACTGCTGCTGAAGCACTGGAAGTGCAAACGTAATTGACAACTGCAAAGCAAATTAAATTACCCTTCATATCATCAACTTACACAATACGTGCTGCTGCCAGGGCCCTCTCAGGATCACACGTACCCTAAAACATAAAAATCATGTGTTAAAATGTAAATGACGTTCAACATCAATGTGATGTATCATGGGAGGCCACTTACGATTTGGAAAACTACTCGGTCTTTCTCTCTGCTGCAAGTGCGAAAAACAACATCTTGTGTCTCGCTGATGAAGTCGACTGTTCCTAGAATTTCTGAGAAAATATCAACCAAGGCTCAACATGAAAACTTCCTTCATTAAACTTTGTATTAATATGCTACAATGTTACGAAGTCATCAAACGTATTACCATTTTCTATTCTACAGCACTTGATGATTTTGAAGTCTATGATTTCCTGTAGAAAAAGAACAAACCCTATGATCATAAATTGATAAAACCTACTAACGATACTGTTAACAAACGGTAGTGTCTCCGCTCTTTCATTGGTCTTCCATTTTTGACTGCCGGGACTTAAGCCTTTCGGCCTCGGAGCTGAGAGTGCCTGGAGAATGGCTCCGGAAATAAACTATCATTTTATCAGTAACAAGTCTGAACAATTATTCATTGCCGGTATCTGGCACTTGAGCTTTGGCGCTCGGGCAGTACGTTAGTGTGTTGGGTTACGACGTCAAGAATTTATGGTTACGTGGATTCAAGTTCACCTTTTTTAAAACGTCATATCCTTCAAATTTAGGCCAAATCGCCCATGGTGTCAACAGCCTAAATGTATCCACCGGGACTAGAGTATTTGGTACCTGGAGACACTACCTAATGATAACTCGTGTCAGCGTGGTGTGTGTCTGAGTGACATTCAACGGCGGGCACATACTCCCCAATTTTTAGTCTAGAATTACCTCACTATACACTATGTCGGCGCCGTAATCAAGAGCTAGTAGCCTCATCGGTAACGTTCCAACACGAACCATCGGTGCCATAATAACTGCATTTTTATAGTCAAGTTTCTTAATCATCTCTTTCACTTTTGCGTTAACTTCGTTGAATAACAGAAAACAGGAAGTAGAATGAAGTACTCGACAACCATCATTTCCGGTGATGAAAATTGCTTGCTTGTTCCAGTTTGCGCATGCGCATTGTAACAAAATAATAATGGCGGCGAAGTCTGAATTTGTTTGTTCCTGAAACCGGTAAATATATTTGTGCGACGTATGGTAATTGAAACATTCCTGTCTGTTGGCTTTTAAAGAAATATTTTATGTAATACTGTAGATGCCAAGTTTTACGTTCAGTTGTTTCGGAGGAAAGTAGCCGAGTGCTACAGTCAGTCAAATATTTCGTTGAGGTGAGCAGTGCAGTAGCCTACACATGGCAGGCACATGACTGCTGATTCGTTGTTTGTTCCTGCTTGAAATTTATTCTGTAGCTACTTGTAATCCGATCACAGGGCTGGGCACACGATAGGCGTACATGCGCGAGGAGCACCCTCGTGTTATGGTTATCATAATTGCCCGCACCGCTCACGGGGTGCCCTTCCCGTAGTGCTCCTATCGTGTGCCTAGCCCTTGTGTGGTCCGATTCCCCCCCCCCCCCTCCATTTTGCCCACTCCTTTTTTTCATTCAACTACAAGTCACTGGCATGAACACGTTTGTGCTACTGCAACACGGGTCTTCGTCTCTATACTGTCACAATGCATGTTATGTATCAACAATTTAGTATGAAGGGTACTGAAGAGTGTGTGTCTACCAGTGGCGTGTACACCAGACTGGCAGGTGCCAGGAGCCCACCTGTGTTGGGAGCCCCGGCTCATACACCAAATGCAAGCAAACTAAAAGCATTGCTGAATATATGGGGTTCAAAGTTAACATTTTGCATAATTTTAATGAGGATTTTCGAAACATTTCTCAACTTTTGGGAGGTATCCCGCAGACTCCCTCGCAAGCGCCAACATGTAAGTACTGTGCCGAGGGCCATCCCTGGTCTGTACACGCCACTAGTGTATACTTACGTTGGCGACTACCGTAAGGCGAAATTGTCACTAAGGACCACGAGACTGATTTACCTTGAACCTCCAAATTTTGCAAAAAATATGTGGCCTCATTTTGGCCCCTTAACCAATCCTTACGTCGTCGTGCAGGAATTACCTCAATTGATCTGCTTAACAATTTTTCCTACACCATTTTTGGGCAAGGGTTTTGTTTGGGCCACAGAAATTATGGAATTATGTACTCTTTGCACCTCATCACCTTTTTTGCTTGTACCCTGCATTGGCGAATTTTCCTTAACACATTGTAATGGTGTGTCTCTTTGCACAGTTTGCCCTTATTCTCATCATGTTTCCCTGAAATATTGCTTAGGTTTGGGAGTGGCGTTTAGTGCAGGAAGGTAGTTAAACGTACATAATGTAACCTGGGACTAATGACTTGTCAAGCCATGTCAACTCACTGACTTAACCTAACCAATAACTACAATAGACAATCCATCACTGCCTCGTAGCACAAAGAGTGCGATGCACGTCGCAGAAATGTTAAGCTCCCTGCAGAAGAAATTGGCACTCATACAAGCTTAAAAATAACTAGGCTACTACCATAAAAGGCCTAAAGAGTTATAGTTATTGTACGGCCTATTGTTTTTTCCACATATTTTTTACGGCTCACAGTCCGTTACTAAGTTACTGCAACTAAATGTTAACCATGAAAGAGAAAATTGTTCTGCTCTTCCATCCCTTTCTTTTCTCCCTTCCTGTCCTTGTGTGCAAGTGGATTTAGCCAAATGAGTTTAGATGCGGACTTTCCCTCACATGTGAGTTCATCCACTCACACAGCTTTCACATTCTCGATCACGGACATGTTACGCACATGTTCCCCCTTAAATATTGCGCGTAGCGCAGACAATGCAGGAAAAAAAAAAGAAGTATTTTGTACTGTGCCCTGGGGTCTGGATTGTTTTTAGGCAACAATAAAAGTATTAATAAATTGCAGAAAACTTGTATGATTAGAGTTGCATGATAAAAATGCTTCCAGTGCTTACATTAACCCCTCTTCCTATCCCCCCCCCCCAACACAAAAAAACTAACATTTTTTAAAATTGTGTCACATATGTAGTACATGTAGGAATTTTCTACTATTGGGCATCAGAGGGGCATACAATTCTTACGGGGCAAAATTTCCCACAAAATATTTCCCGCAGATTTTTCAAATTTCCACAGCCCTTCACTATGTAGGCAAGCCATTTTTTATTTAATTTCCACAGCTCTCTGAAATTTCCCGCGAACCTCGTTCTAGCATATTCTGCACACCTGCTGGGCATATCACTGACAAATTGTACTTGCCCCGCCAATTATCATTAACTTTTAAGATTTTCTGTAGAATTGTGCATTGCAGGCCTAGTGAGTATTTCGATCCTCTTGTCATGGTTTACTGACAATCTAAAAGCTAGTGGCTGTTAAGTTATGGCAAGTTACATTGGCAGAAGCACTAAATTTAGAATTGCCGTTATTTTCCAAAGTGCACCTTAAACATTTGCTACTTTTTCATTCTTGTTATAAATTGTTTTTCATTATAATATACGTCGAAGAGAGTGAAAATCCTCCATAGTTCGCTTACTTCCACACTAAAGATAGATCTCTATCTTGCAAATTTTTGAGGCCCTTCAAAAGTAAGTCATTCTTCTGATTACACGTTTCGTTGTCAATGCGATCACCATCCGAGTTTAAAACTCGGATGGGGATCGTGTTTACATCGAAACTTGTAAGAAGAAAGAAAGATTTAACCTTGAAGAGCCTAGTCGAAAATTTGCAAGATAGGGCTCTATCTTTAGTGTGGAAGTCAGTAAATTATGGAGGATTTTCCCTCTCTTGGAGATAGTATTGATTCAGTGTTCCACAGTGATGAGCGTCATCGTTTACGAACTTTTTTCATTATAGGTATTGTAATAAATAAAATGGCGAATTCGGGAGATTTTGGTGACTTGTTGCATGAGGCGGAGCAACTAACGGCTGACATCGACAGCAATGGTGAACTGCCACGTGTGGAGCGCAACTTGCGCCAGATTTTGGAAGTGGGTCAGCAGATGTGGACACGTACAGCGCAGGCAACTAGCAGAGATACAACTGATGTTAAAGCGTAAGTTACTAAAAACAGATTTAGAAGATAATTGAATAAATATTCCCAATGAATGAGAAAGTAGGTTTTTAGACCACACCAACTTTTAAAATGGAGAATCCAATACCACCCATATGTAGAACGGATGTCAGCAAGGAAGTAACATGATTAACCAGTGAAAAATTGTTTCATGCCATGATGCTTAAGCGCACAAATTTTTAAAACAGTGCACCCTGTGATTTGAGTCGTAGGATGTGCTGATAGAGGGAGCGAAGCGAACGAAAATCAGGGTTTGGTAGTCAGTGTGAGCAAATATTTTATGGGAGAAAAGTCGGTGAAATATGGATACTCATGAGCGACCAAACCGCATCCGTGTTGCAAATGCTGCATTCAACACCAGCCACGGGCTTCCCGTAGTGAATCAAATAAGGGAAGGTAAAACTTGGTTATTTGCGGCGGCAACCTCCAATCATGACAGAAGCCGAGAGAATGTCCAAAATAGGTTTGACTAAATTCTGTAGCTTGCTGAAGCTTCCTGGTAGTCTCCCTCACTTCGTGCCTGGCAGGTTTGTCACGAAAGTATACTTGGTTGCGTTTTCCAATTAATACTAGTGGTGGCAATTTATTGGTTTTAAAGAAGGTGGGTAACGGTTTTTTATTATGGTCTATAAAACGTGCAATGTGCGACGTACATTACAGCGGTGTTATGCTCCCTGCAGAAGATTGGTGCTCAGATGAGATAAGAAAAATACTATTGGTAATGGACCTAACGATTATTATTATTACTTCCTCGTACTCGAGCTCATTGCTCGTGGGGCTTTTCATATTCTCAATCACGGGAGTCCCCTGCACGGGGTTCCCCGCACAGTGAGCTGGATTTTGTTCAGGCAGGTTGGAAAATGTAAATTGCAACCACGTAATTGTGGTCCTATTTTTTTAATAGACTGTAGCTGCTGAAAACTTAGTATGATTTGAGTTGTTTGTTGATTAAAAAAACACTGGTATTTGGTGTCCTTAGTAACATGATTTTGGAACACAGCTTGGCCATCATGAGTCTGCTAGTTGATGATGATGAGGGGTTCATTCTTTATGAGCTGAGAAGGGAAAAAGGAGAAGAGAAGATGCCGTGACTGTGTACTAAACTACAAACTAGGGGCTTTAATGATAAGTTGGCAGCTGATCAGCTTCCGTGTGGATTCTCAAACGGCTTGATTATTTTAAAATTGGTTCAAACTCTCATATCCAAAAGTGATTAACTGTATTTTATATCGCTTACGAATCTGATCAGCTTCTTGAGGCTGGTAGACTGAGCTTTGCTATTGGTCAGCCACTATAACTACCAACAAGATTAAAGGATGTTTAAATTAATTTTTTTATGTGAAAAAATTGCTGCTATTTGTACTCGTGAGGACTTTTTAGTGTATTTTAATTCTGAAAAGGTGTAGGTGGTAACATTCCAGGTTGTGCAATCTTGAATTTTAGTATAAGTTGGAAGTTGGTGGCTGTGGTGGTCCATTGTAGACATGTCACTTATTTGCAACTACGGTACTGTAACTTTTATTTCTGGTGTGATATTATCAATCTGCGTATTAGCTCAACATTTGCATGGCAGATACTGTATGATTGATTTTGAACAAGACTGTGCTGTAGTTGAAGTTTATTGAATTTCATATTTTTGTTAGCAGATTTGTTTAAAATTATTTCTTATTGATTCAGCAATGTTTTTGTGTGTCTTCCTACATGGTCATTCACTTATTATCCATGTTTCTTTCAGCTCCATTCTTTTGGGATCCCATGGATTTGATTTGCCAAGAGTTTCTCAGAAACTTGAAACATTAAGTGTAGCCAAGACCTTTGAACCTTTAGAACCGGTGCGGGAAACTGATATCCAGGTACGCAAGCTTAAGAAATGTGATTATCTTTGCATGAGAACCCTTTTTTTCATACACTTTTCTTTTTTGTTGTAAATAGGGCTTCCTGAGAAATGAGCGAGAAAACGCAATTTTGTCTGTTATCGAAGAATCAAGGAAATCGGTAAGGTATCCGACTATGGTGGTCAATAAATGCAGACAAGCCATGTTGTTTGCTTTGCTCACTCTGCTGGCATCGATTCATTCTTTATATAGACATACTCAAGATTTGTGTGGCATATTAACCTTTAGCAAAAACAATAGTTTTTTTGTGTAAATTTTCCAACAACACAGTCAGAGACAGTTACAAATTCCATGTGGTGGCTTCACTTCACTTACGGTTTATCCTTTGCAACAAATTTACAAAAATTTACAAAAAAAACTCTTTACTAAAGGGTTCCGTGTGACTAAAATCTCAAGTCTGTCTTCTGCACCACGGGATGGTAAATGTAGTACTGCTTCATATAGTTTAGTTGATTTCTGTTTGATTAGTATTCACAAACAGTTTTCAGAGCATTTTTCACGTATTTGAGGGTAAAAAAAAATCAATTTACAGAAATGAAAGTCGGCCTACTCGAAGCGTAATTTTTATATATCCTTTGGTGCTACTCTCATTTTTGTACGTGCTTTAGTTCAAGAGGAGTATAGGTACATGCACGCACATCGTACGTTATTAATGATGTTGATGCAAACCTGTTACAAAACGCAACGGAAATAGTTTGCCACTAATCGAGCCGATTAGGCTTTCCGTCCTGTTTATTTCAAATTTAAGTGGTTTGTAATAGTAAATACCATATTCATGTACACTCGTACATTGTTTAAAACTCATTTTCGCACACTTTCAAAATGAAGATCCCACTAATACCTTGCAAATTTTCGACAAAAGTATTTCTGTCTTTTATCAGGCACACCTAAGATTTTGGCTCTTCTAATACGACATTACTGGTTTTTTGAACTTCAAGGGACTAGTAATGTCATAGTAGAATAGCAAAAATCTTACATGTGCCTGATGAAGACAAATATACTTCTGTCAAAAATTTGCAAAGTGTTAGTGATATCTTCATTTTGAAAGTGTGCGAAAATGAGTTTTGAACAGTATACGTGTGTTAGTGAAGAGTTTGAAAGCAATTCCAGTAATGGTTTTTTCAGTGCATATTCCTTTAATCATACACAGGTATAAATAAGAAGACCATAATGTCTAATTGTAAATTTGACGAACTAAAGCCACACAAATAACATTAAGAACCAGGCACTTGCTTTAGTTTTTATTTTATTCAACTTCCCACATTTGTT
The DNA here is from genome assembly GCA_023313725.1 of Lithobius niger. NCBI lineage: Eukaryota > Metazoa > Arthropoda > Chilopoda > Lithobiomorpha > Lithobiidae > Lithobius > Lithobius niger. The sequence continues at coordinate 77,798 of JAHWFP010122426.1, forward strand.
TGACGTGTAAAGCTCAAAAGTTTGATTTTGTTAAAAACGATGAACGATTTACTTTGAAAGTTAAGGTACGTCAAAAATACTTTCGGTCACAAACGCGCATAATTTCTAAAGTCAAAAGATATAACAATATCTCGCAAATTTTCTGTTGTGGCCGCAGCAGACCGCCAAGTTGATACTACACGAAAGTGCTTGTGACAAAGTAAACACGTGAGAGAAAGTGGCTAAGACGCGACTTGCTGCTCTTTGCTTTCAATCATAATAATACGTGTATTTACAATTTCATAAGGAATTGTGTGCATTAACCCTACCCTGGCCAAGGTCTTTTTCGGTCCGTAAACGGCGTAAAAATCAATGAATGACTCCGTATTTAAGAATTTATTTGCTATTTGCATGTTCTAACCATGGATGGGGATTTTTAAAAAGACTTTTAGGAATAAATAAGCAACAAAGAACAAGTCTCAAAGTCCTTGACAACGCTTTTTGAAGACTAGGAGTCATTCTTTTAACTAACGAACAGTACCTTCACCATTGCTGCAAAGAGTACAGATAATTATCTTATGTTTATTGCAAACATTTTTGCTGGATTTTTGTCTTTGGTGTGGCAGGTCGTGTTTCGGCTTCGCACTTGTAGCTGTGCTACTAATTGAAACTAAAATTGAATAATTTTTTTATTTTTAAAATTAGGGCCGACTTTTTGAGAATCATTGAATCCGGAAAACTGTTTTCTAATTTCAGTCTTCTGCTAAAATAATGTTTTATAAAATTTCATACGTACCATAGTTTATAGAAAGATTTCTAGCTGGTGCATTTTTTTGTGTGACTGTGGAATGTTTTTAGGCATTTTTACTGGCTTCTAGAAGGCTTATTGCAGTAGTTGTGCAGTGTGTCCAATGGACCACACGTTGGCCATAAGCGAAACGAACAGGTCCATAGTTGGCCAAGGTGTGGTCCATTGAACTACATTGCATTAAAATACATGAATACATGGATACAGGGGTGCAGAATATGCCGGAATGCTAGAACAAGGTTCGCGGGAAATTTGAGTGAACTAAGGAAATTCACTGAAAAATGGGTTGCCTACGTAGTGAAAGGCTGTGGAAATTTGAAAAATTTTGTGGGAAAATATGTCCAGTAAGAATTTTCTGCACCCCTGCATGGATATATTTCCATATCGCTGTACACAATAATTTTATACATTGTTAGGAATACACGGAAGGAGGGGTTTGTGGGGGAGGGGGATGATTTTATATACGAAAAAAAACCCAGTTTTTGTGGACCACACCTTGGCCATGGTAGGGTTAAAATTAAAATCTTGTATACCGCAGGGTTCGAAATGTTAAAAAAAAATGCATAGCATAATTGCGATGCAAAATAAAACTAACCGTAGCATAGCAATCGCAAAAGAATTGTTAGCAGTTTTCAGTAAGTATACTTATTTTTTAAGCAGGCAAAAGGATGTATGTTTTTAGTTGGTGGTTCAGCTAGAACAAGAGAATGATTGCCTTACTTATTGCATAATTTTTATTTTCGATTTCTAACCATTCTGATTTTGTAAAGATAGTATATCTTCTAAAGAATGCTTCAGCATCATTGATTGCACCTAGTATAAAAATAACCAAAACTAATGTTTGGATTGAGATTAATCTGCTTTCATTTATGCTGCTGTTTTTGCTCTGTACTGGAAAATTAACATTGGCTTCATAGTATTTTAAATAATTATTTATTGTAAATGGGCTAGGCGTACTTCAAATAGATTTTTAACACGGTTATAAATGCCTTTTCGCCATGATGTTACGTCGCAAAACTGCTACGCAAATTAAAATTTCACATTGCAAATGTCTAAAATTGTGGTGCAAATTGCGGTACGATACCTCTCATTTCAAGCCCTGATACTGTATTCTCCATGTCTTAAAAAATCTTCATTTGTACTTCAGACATTTGAGCAGATAGAAAAGCTTCACTGGGAGAACCTTGAGTGTGAATGGGAAGCTGAGAAACAGAAAATCTTGAATGCCCTTCTTGGTTCTGGACAAGATTTGGTCGACATAGGATTTGACACGGAGGTATTAAAGTTACAACAATTGTGAAAAAAAAAAGTATTGTTAGTCAAAATAATAGAATGTTTGAAATGTCGTTTGCAGACTACAGTGGCAGACTCTATTTTGATGAAAACCCGAAGTGCTATGGATAACATTGAAATGGCTTATGCACGGCAGGTAAGAACTTAACACATTTTGACCTTGTAGTTACAGGCTCTTTTGTTTAGTTATTTAATCTAGATGTACAGAATGCTAATACAAAAGATAAATACATATTCCATCATGCCTGAAGACTATAAGAAGCAGTTGAAGTCTGTGAGGTTCGAGTACCGTGGGCCAGTGACTTTGAGCCAGTACCGTGGGCCGTTGATAGGCTTCCATCAGACTCTAAACCAAGAATATTCGTGGTATTTATTTGCAGTTTAAGGAATATCTTACAAATTATCAGCAGGAATTAAACTTTGCCAAATATCGGCCATGAAGCGCTTAAATCATCAGCAGGAATTAAACTCAGCGAAATATCGGTCATGAAGCGCTAACACCTAACAGTCAAGGTTATCTTGCCATGAATATATTCATATGTATGCAATATTTCAGCTTTCAACATCTAACTTCAGCCTGAAGTTCCACTTTTTGAACGGGTCAGAGTATTGTCTCCGCACAGGTCTCCGAGAAGGAGTCAAGTCCTCACCCGATTGGAATTGACTGATGTTAATTATATTAAACAACTTATGACGACTATCACATGACTAACCCGTAACTACGATCGATGAATGTTGCACACTCTAATCGTGCTTAGCAGTGAACTCTGACTGCAAAACCTCCACAGCCTCCGGCTATGACACGCAGTTAAGAAGACAACGCTACCATGCGAGCAATTTCTTATATATCACAGTAAAGCGCCTACCTGTAGGAGAGCGATGAATATTGCTTCCAGTGAGCCACACCAAACTTCTATTTGCATCTTGGCATCGTAAAATTTGTGCTTTCTTACCAGCGCTTCTGATTGGTCGACCGCCCAAGCGAGAGCGACACGCTCATTGGTTAACACAGGCGTCTTGAATCTGTTTCCGGTGTCTGGCTGTATGCTCACTGCTTAGCCATGGACTGACATTAACTATTTTAGATTTAAGATATCGAAGTACCGACATGTTTCTGGCATACAGGAGTACAGTGTCAAAGCTAGGAATCTTCCAAACACCTAATAATTACAGTAATAACGTTTGGGTTGCCTGCAGTCTATGGCCGGGGATCATTCTACCACGGAAACGTATGGGTAAAACACGGTGTAAGTTGGAACTGTTGGTTACCTATGGGTGGGAACCCGGTGACTATCTACGGTGGGAACTGTTGGTTACCTATGGGTGGGAACCCGGGGACTATCTACGGGTGGGAACTGTTGGTTATCTATGGGTGGGAACCTGGTAACTATCTATAAGCGGGAACTGTTGGTTATCTATAGGTGGGAACCTGGTGACTATAAATGGGAATTTGGTAACCTATGAATGGGAACCTGGTTATTATAAGTGGGAACTGTTGGTTACCTATGGGTGGGAATCTGGACTATCTATAAGTGGGAACTGTTGGTTACCTATAGGTGGAAATCTGCTGACTATAAGTGGGAACTGTTGGTTACATATGGGCGGGAAAGGGCTGTGCCAAGAAATTATTTACGGCCCTTCGCATCTCCATAAATTAACTAGTTTCAAGTTTTAGTTAAATTTGTTATGTCTTAAAAATACCTTTTCCAAGTTAAATGCCAACAAGCAAAACCTTGAATATTTACAAATGAAAAGAGAAAAAACTATAAATAGGACCAAGCTGTAAGTTTTGTTATTACCGGCTAATAATATGGCCTAGTTTTCATTATTAGTGCTTTCACGTCATCACCATTTCTACGTTTCTGATTCAAATTTTTTAAATGTGTGGTGCTTTGTGGCATTACCAAATTCCGCAATAATTAACTGAATGTTTTTGAGTGATTGTGTACATACCACTTCGCGAATAATTTGTTCAACTTTTTTAGTTAAAAGTTGCGAATATTACATGTCCTGAATCATTGTTGAAATTTTCGTCATTAGAAGTATATCTGAAGAAGAGCTACAGTAGTGTGGGGGTTGGGGGTCTATTAGTTCACTAAACTTGAGATACAAATACTTAATTTTTTTTTTAGACTTATCTTTTGTAAAGTTTACAGTGTGACCACTTATTTTTTAATGGAATAGCATCTGCCGAAAACTGATGTTGATCTCCTAAAATAGTCCTATCCTTTGTATATTGCAGGTGTACATCTATAATGAGTGTGTGGTGCAACAAGGTGGTATCAAGCCAAACCTTGCTAATAAATTTGCAGAAATTGGCAGCAAGTTGGATGATAAGGTACAGCTTGGGTGGAAGGAGGTAACAATTTGATTAAATGCAATGTATTTAATGACTTATTTCATGCTAGAATGTGATGGATTTATGGTCCATGGTAAAATTCATGACGGATGTGCCAGTCAAAGTGGGCAAAGACACCCTCTCAGCAAGAGTTTCACCTGTCATGCAGCTGGCATTTATCAATCAAGCCAAACGGTTTTTGGAAGAAAGGTATGCCTACAGCTACACATTTATTCACATTACACTATGAAATAAATAACTAAAGTTGGGTATTTTGGTTCTGTAGTTATATCAAATACATCAAGACAACCATATATGGCAACCTCCATCAGGCCCAGCTTGGAGGTGTTCCTGGCATTTATCAACTTGTTTGCAGTTTCCTGAATATCCGTCTTTTAACAGTAGCTCACGGTATTGAGGTAAGAAGAAGTTTAAGTTGCTTTAGATTTACAGTGACATTTACAGAATGTCAGTTTTCGTGCTGAAGTTTATTGATTTGGTTACAGTACAAAATCTGGTAGAGGGATGCCGCTTTCGTGTTAGTGTTCAGAAGGTGTTTAACTCTGGTGATCACGAGACACAAATAACTTTCTGGTTTCCGTGTTTGTGGACAGCTGTATTGTTAGCTCCGTGACACACGTCGCAATAGAAGGTAGTGTGTTACAGTTGATAATGTCGTCTCTAAATGGACTCCAGTGACCAGTCGAGTTCCCGGGGGTACTGTGTTCGATCACTGCACTTCTTGATTTTTCGTAATGAGTGCAAAATTTAATCCCCAATTTTTTTTCTTCAAAAGTCCAATAATTAAACAACAATTTAAAAAATAGTAACCAACAGTTAAAAGATTGCAAGGAAGATACTCAGTGATTCTCTGAGCAAAACGTTGCAAACCGCACGTCGTTATCTCGAACAGTTCCAGAGTTATCAATGTTCAGCTAGACAGCTTCTTCCAAAACACCACACGTGCAAAAAAAAGTCCGCTGCTGTGCACAGTTAGGTACAATTTTCGATAGAGCTGTAATACAGCAGTCCAAAGGCAAAACGAGAGTTAAAAGTAAGGCTGTACCGAAAGGGTGTTTTTCAGCCGAACCGAACCAAACCGAACAAGCCTTAAATAAGCCGAACACCGAACACTTCCGAACCGAACGAAAATGTACCAAACCAATCTAACTTATACGTACTAAAATGTAAAGGAACTCAGTTCACAAGGATTCATCAAAGCCCAAGTTTCGTAACAAATGTAGGTATTTTCACATGGACTTGTAAGTCTATATATGTTGAAACTCAGTTTAAACATTAAAAAATCTCCGCTACTTTTACATTTTCCCTATAACGTCTGAACCGTTAGAGCTAGGAACTTGTGGTTTGGACCAACAGAAAGCTGGCGAAAAAACCTTTAAAATGGTGTATTCAAACATCAAAATCCGTCGATTAGAAGTGAAAATATGTTCGGTTTGGTATTTTGTATTTGAAAGACCGAACACCGAACCGAACCGAACACCCTCTGTTCGGCCATGTTCGGTTCGGTTCGTTCGGTTCGGTACAGCCTTAGTTAAAAGAGTCCAATGAACTACTTTAATCTTTGCTTGTACACATTTATTACGTAGTAGATGTTCCTATATGTAAACTTACTTTTTTCACCTTTTGTTCAAAACATGTCTGGTTCAATGGAAATGATATCTTAATTGCGACTGAGAGATTTTGGGATCGAACTATCGCATCAGCTCGCAAAGGTGGTTGATTTTTTACTTCCTGCAAATACTTACCTTCAGTATTGTAGCTAAAATCACTATTTTACGCTTTATACTGCTCATTTATGAACTAAAATCCCCTCTTTATGTTCTCTCTATAAACTTTTCTTCCCCTCCGCCAGGGTGTGCTGCACGTTCCCTCTGACGTCAGTGCCTCTACCTATTCACCCTCATCACTTTTTCAAGCACAACATCGTGGATGGTCATGCGAGTTTCGCGCTGCGTGTTTTGTAAGGAAAACATCGAGTTTATGAACTTTTCAACGGCCTAAGGTGTCATGAAGGGAATCCGAAGCCAAGTGCAAAGCTATTTGCAGAAACGGACGTTTCAATCGTACAAACACACCATGGAAGAAGAGTGACACATATTTAACGGTAAGGAAAGCAGGTGGTGGAGATGTAGTGAAAAATAGGACGACCGCTCCCAAGTTGGGGGAACTAGCGGTGCGAGGCCTAAGTCAATAGACAAGATGTCGAACACGGGAGCTGTCCGTGATTTGGCAAACCCAACAACAAATCCACGAGACAGAATTCGCATAGCTGGTGGATAAAAAGGGGGCGGGACGGTTTCTTGACCGGACCCATGGTATTGCCGCTGGCGACATACATAGCATCAACAGCGACAATGAGTTACCGAGGCGTGAAAGAACGTCGAATACGGTGCTGCCCATGATTCGGCAAATCCAGCAACAAAGGCCAGTGCCAGTGGGCCAAATTTGCAAAGCTGGTTGATAAAATGAGTGCAGGACGGGTTTTTAACCGGACCCACGGTGTCGCCGCTGGCGACATGTGGAGCACCAACAGAGACAATGAGTCGCCGAGGCGTGGAAAATGAAGCAGAGTCGCAGAGGCGCCAAGTGTCACCACTGAGTCACCAAATGTCGCTACAAGGTCACCATGAGTGTTCCCTGGGCAGTGGATATGTGTCACCGTTTGGTCCGGAAGTAATTGGAATGACAACCACGTAAATGAACGACCGCGAGGCAGCCAAAGCACCTATGGGCAGCTACAACACAGCGATGTATTGACATGCAGGAAGAAAGTAGTCCCAGGGAATCCCCAATGCTAGACATTACTTGTTACTCTTTTATCAGCGAGCGCAGCTCATTTTTTGTTTGATGTCGTACAAATACGTATTACTAAGCGTAAAACAGAATTTTTCATGGGTTTTTTAACAAGTTTCATCGAAAATCCATGAATGTGTAACCATTTATAATGAAGCCACGTATCATTGCGCCCATTCATCCTGGTGAACCGGATTTACTTCTAAGTGATGCCATTTTGGAAATTTTGCAATTTCAAATTTTAAAATCGAGGTTTTTCAATGGATTGACCACTAAACTTCGCTTCGAGTGGAGATTTTTTTTTCTTTCCCAACCCATTTAGACCAAGTCAAACAAGTTTTGATGAGTCTTGTACAGAGAATAACTTGTTGGACCTAGCGTCAGTAGCGTTATTCATACGACCACTGGAAGATAGTGATGTCACAGGCGTCACGCCGCAGTTGCAAACGACACCGCTAGATTGCAGCACCAGTCGGCGCAGCAAACGCATATCGAAAACTACGATCAGTAAAATTGGTGATGCTATTTCTTTCAATGTAGATGATCACAATCGTGAAATGTAAAGCTTGGAAAAGACATTAGGAGTGCTCAGCAGCGAATTGCACTGCAAACTAGTAATTTTTTGAAATTACGTAGTGTACGTGGTAAAGATCGCACCTATGCTGCCCCAGTGCTGATCGACGCTAACGCCACGCGCATGACACCAATGCCAAGCAAAACGAAATGCGTAGCGCACCACACACGCGTAACGACTGGTTAGCACCTCACGCAACCAGATCAAATTTGGGAAGCAAATCAAAATATGTTCCAATTTACGATTATGGCGATAATGCACGTGACTCAGGCTGATCAGTACTTAGTTGAGGACGAACATGGCAATGTGAACAGTTTTAAGAAAATCTTTTCCCACGTAGAACATTTCCAGCAATGTTCAAGCCAGAATGCAGGCATCCAAAGCGAATTTTTTACAGCATTCAAGAGTGCAGTGATGTCGAATAAGAAATTGAAAGGGACGATAGCCAAACCATCGTTCAGCATTTTAATGGTGCACAAGCACGCACACCTTTGATTCATGCTTTACCCAATTTAGCAATTCATGACTGTCACCACCAATCGAATTGTCAAAACACTGACGATATGCTTTGCATGACTGTAGCAACCAAACAAGTACTACTGCTGCACAGGTGGACATGTTTTCCTACTTTGCAGCATGGTAGAAAACGAAATTCACGCGAATACCACTGGGAGATAGCACAGTCCGTCAGGATGGCCGGGTAGTCTAAGGTGCCAGACTTCAGTTCTGTTCGGGAAAAGCGTCGTTGGCTCGAACCACACTCCTGTCAAAATTTTAAAAATCTTTCAGAATGGCTAGCCATCATGTCAGCAGAACACGAAGGTAAGCCTATTGAAGCTAAACTTTTCATTCTAGACTGCTGCGTTGCCTTCAGGGCAAGTAACGGGTTGTAACTTGTGTTCAATGTAGAAGCCAAACTTGAAGTAGTTAAACCTTATTTAATGCGGAATAATCATGACAAGATTTGGATTACATTATTACGTTCTTTCTCAACACAAGAATCAACGGGAATAGAACACCGGGCTCTGAAGCCCTTGACTTATATATGCTCCGGTCGGATCCAGAGCTCCACCGGACAACCAATCAGCTCGTGAGTTCGTTAACCAATCCAGTTCATGGTTACAAGTGTTCACCAATCGTGGCCAACAATACTTGGCCACGTTCTCCTGCACGTCCGCTCGTGGTTTTGGCCCAAAACCTAAAAGTCGTTGCCGTTGCACAAGTGATTTTGGCGCCAACAAGAGTCAAGCACAACACAACAGCACACAGGTAGGTACGAGGGTGAGCCAATGTCCGTTACAGGGTAGCAGGCCATGATTACCAAGTCAACGTCTTGGGAAGCAGCCAGTCAAGCCGTTAAAGAAACCTTCAAGAGACTGATGTCAGACGCAGACCACACAGGAAATTCCGAATGCATTTAGCTTTGGTGGACATAGCCACTTCACAACATTTGTTGGATAATTTAAGATCCAGACAACTGCGTCCGATTTCCGGGTCTGATACTGCAACGCACGACAATGCCACAGCAGTGGCGCGTATCAGGAGAGGAGGCGGGCCCCACTCCAGGTCCTAGTGGAGGAGATATCGAGGCTTTTTTGAACGTGCATCTTGTTCGGGATCGTTCTGATACTTCGCCACATGGCGGGAGCCCTGGATGTATGGGCGGGCGAACTGTCCAAGAATGCCCAAATACCAACCGCAGAATGGAGACTGGACTCAGCAATGTGCCAGGCCTTGTTCCTAGACTTGGCATAGGTCATCACCGCCAAGCGGCAAGGTGAACCTCCAGAAGAATTTGTGCACAAACTGCCCAAACATCTCAACAAGGTGGAGTCGGAACTCATGGTATCGTGGCCGAATGGTCTACGGCGCCGGTTTATGGTACCAGTCTCTTTAAAGGCAAGGGTTCGAATCCAACCATTCCCAATTTCCTTAAACCAGCTGACCAAGTGCAAATGATCATTGCACAGCTCAGGGGGGGGGGGGGCCGTCCCTTGACTTGTTCGCAACGGGAGCCAACAACCAACTGCCATGCTTGGTGTCGCCGTTTCCAGGCGAGAGGGCGTGGGCAACGGACGAACTCACCTTGGACCGGGTCGGAATGGACGCAATGCGACTGTCACGAGGTCGACTCATTCTTGTCGCACCATGGTGGCCGGCAGCAGCATGGTTCACCGAGGTAATGGAAATGACCGAGGAACCACCGAGGCGTTCCCTCAAGCAACACCAAGAGCGGCCGGCACACCCAAACCCTGCCGTCCTAGATCTTCAAGGGTGATTACTCTGATGGAACATTTCTGGAAGCAAGGTTTTCGTACAGGAGTGGCAGCGAGGCTGATGGGGTGCCTTCGGGAGTCATCGCAGAACTGCAACGTAAAGTGGCAGAAGAGGGTTGAGTGGTGCCGTTGGAGCAACTGCGACCCTTGTGGACCTCCTCGTGACCAAGTTAACGAGTTTCTTGAAGCAATGTTTGTGATCGGCCTAGCACCAAGCGCCATCGAACGATACCGCTCATCCATCATTTCGGTTCCGTCTTACGTTGGCGAAGGGGAAGCGGTCTAGGGATGGGCGATAGGGAAATTTCGACTATGCGGCAGCCGAAATAGCTCAGTTGGGCGAGCGTTAAACTGATGGTCAAAAGGTCCCTAGTTCAATCCTGGGTTTCGGCATAGCTTCTCTGTGCGCTTTTTAAACCTTGATATGCGATATTGCAATTATTGTGATACTTCTCAACGTGTAGGCCAAGTTGTCTTAGTTTGTTCAGAAAGTTATAACAGCTTTATTCCTACAGTAAGCCTACTTATGGTACATGTTTAGACCTACTAATACTACGACTAGGCCTAGATGCGCATACATAATAGGCACAGTTAGTGTCATGTTAGTACAAGATTATGAAATAAAAATGTATTCTTCTTTATTCTTCTTTACTTTCGAATGTTTTAAGTATTTGAAATCCCATGCGAGCCGCACTCGCCAGGTACACTATACCCATTATAAGGACATTCCACACACAAAAAAAACCGTGTACGCAATTTGAAAGTTTTTTTGCACAGTTGAGTGACTTGTTAGGATGTAAAAATGTTGATATTAATTAACCAACAGACAAGCATTTTGTGTTGTACCATAAGTCTTATTAAAATTTAGCAGTGTGTAGCGATATTTTGTTATCCATTTGGAGGCCATGTTTTTTTTTAAATGTAGTTTAGATGGTTTATTAGAAATAACTTCAGAATGGTTGCAACTAGAAACTTATGGCTTGCTCCACTGGAAAGCTGGCGAAAATACGATTAAAAAGGTGTATTTGAACGTCAAAGTCGGTCAATAATTAGCGCCGATGGGAAACGGCCGACATGAGCTCAAAGCAGCGATGATCGTGAAACACAAAATTGCGATAACACCATCGCGTGTGTTGTCTATCGCGGTAATATCGAAATATCGCCGTGTCGCCCATCCCTAAAGCGGTTTCCTATAATATTCTCGTGAAGATGATGACAAACAGTTTGTGAATTATTTAGCAAAAACTAAAATATAACCAGAAATCTGTTAAAAATTTGTTACAATTTCTGGTTAATACAACCAGAAATTTTTTACAAAGTCCACAATTATAAAAAAAAAAATATATTTGATATGTAAACAAACCCTGTATGAAAAAAAAATTGTTTGTGAATCAGCATTCAATGCTGAATTATAATAATGTGATAACTGTATTGGTAATAGTGGCACTGCTAGAATATTAAGTGAATATCATCCGCCTTATAATCGTGCCATTTATTTTTATTGAATTTTTGGGCCCAAAACTGCAATTCACCTCCTTATATTTGAGCTGGCTAACATTCAAACCAGTATAGTATTTTATAATGTTATTATTAGGACTGTTCCAATACTTTTTTTTGTATCTGATACCGATACTGGCATGCAGAATATCGGCAACCGATCTGATACCTATATTTACCATATGAACAACAAATGATAGAGCCATTGCAAATAGCTGAACTTAGGCCTTGTAAATCAATCTTGCGGAGTTTACAGACAAGTAGTAGTTGTTTACACTATTTCACAAATAGAAAAAAATTCACTTGGGAGTGAAACGCAAAGCTATTGCCTGAGATGAACAAAAAATGAAGTGAATTTTTTTCTATTTGTGAAATAGTGTAAACAACTACTACTTGTCTGTAAACTCCGCAAGATTGATTTACAAGGCCTAAGTTCAGCTATTTGCAATGGCTCTATCGTTTGTTGTTCATATGGTAAATATAGGTATCAGATCGGTTGCCGATATTCTGCATGCCAGTATCGGTATCAGATACAAAAAAAAAAGTATTGGAACAGTCCTAATAATAACATTATAAAATACTATACTGGTTTGAATGTTAGCCAGCTCAAATATAAGGAGGTGAATTGCAGTTTTGGGCCCAAAAATTCAATAAAAATAAATAGATTAATTCACTGTAAACTTTAATGTTAGCCACGATCCCGGTTATTACATTGAGTTCAAATTCTAAGACAATCTAGCTTTTCTTGTGTTAGTATTTTAATGCACGTTTGTTCCATGACCGTCCTTGGATTGCTTGCTGTATTGATTCATTCATGTTTAACCTGCCCAAGTTTGTTATGCAACCACAAAAAAAATTTGTTTAGTATAGGTTGCAAGGTTCCGATGAAAACCGCTACCGATACGATGCTAGTATCGGTATCGGATCAAGCCCTAGTTAATAATTATTCATTGATTTAACAATTGTTTAGGACACGTACGTTGATGGTCGTCCAGTGTGGCCGTTGATTTATTATTGTATCCGGTGTGGTGATATGGCTGCTGCTCTGCAAGCCGCTGGTGCTGCCGGGTTAGTAAAGTTGCCTTGAAGTACATTTTTCTTATCTACGTAACATTACGTAATGAGTTTAATTTTCTTGCAGGCAAGCTCTGGCAGATTTTGTGCCGTTTTTGACCGAATACGCCCAAAGTGAAGAACGGCGTTTAAGTCCGAATAGTGAAAATAAACTTCGTATAATTTACCGCAGATCAGTTCGATCTGGTACTGATCCCTACAAACGGTAATTCATATACAGCCGTCCAAACATTTTCTTATGTACATTATTCTGAATACCTCCTTGACCAGTTCTTATTGTGTGTTTCAGGGCTGTATTTTGTGTCATTGGTGGGTGTGATGTCAATGATGATCATTCAGAAGTGGCTGACAAAGTTGACGATTATTTATGGTTAAAGCTGAGTCAGTTGCGAGTAGAAGAGAGCAGTGAAACGTCTAGCCAGCAAGATCATATGACTTTGTTCCAGCTGCAGACGAAACTTCTGGAAGAATACGGTAAAGAACCATTCAGAAACAACATGGTTCTTTTTAATACGTTTTTTTTTTTTTTTACAAATGTTAGTGAAGCTGGAGCTTGCGATAAAATTGGTTTAACTTGACAGTGAAATAAAAGAAATCTTGATCTGTTGAGGGCATGTTCAAGAGACATGTAAAACTTTGTTATAAGTCTTGGAACTGCTGTATTATTTGTGTTATGTGTGAATTTCGGTGATGATTGCCATCTCTAAGCACTGCAAAAATAGCCAAAGCCATACAAACTGCAAACAGCTGTGCATACTTGTGCTAAAAAAAGTGGACAAAAAGTCTGACAAGTGATAACCAAACTATTTTTTTCTTACTATCTACAGATAATGCTCAATTTCACGATCTCGAACACATCACCATGGTTTCAGTGTCTAGCTAATTTTCGACAGACAGGTCTGAATGACGTCTGTCTTCATCAGGCTTCCTAAGAACTCTGTTTACTCTTCTGACGAGACTGCATCCACCAAGATTTGAATTTGGGAGAAAGCGTGGCCTCTGATATTTATCGCGTCGTCCCATGTAGAGAGCTGTTGACAGAAATAGCGTCTCGGCAAAAACTTGATGTTCAGATTTGTGGCTCCTTTAGAGAATTCATAAGATTTGATCAGAGAGAAATACTACACTTTGCCACACAAGTAGAACCAACAATAAAAGTTCTTGTTTAAATTTTTGGTGATTGGCGTTCACTTTCTTCAAAAATGAATCACCACATTCACAAGTTTGTATCATGATAACGAGAAAACAAGTCCATTTGCATTTCAATTTGCATGAATGAAATTTGCAATTTGAATTTGCAATTTGAATGAAATTTGCATTTGCAATTTGAATGAAATTTTTGCATTTCAATATCAACAAGAAAATCCAGAAAGTGGGATTTTGGTACCTTTTTGCGAAATAGGAAGGGTTTGAAATAACTTCTGAGAAACAAGAATCCAAATTCTGAGAGTTCAGGAGCCGAGATTCCACCCTCGGATTCTGTGCGGACGAGAAGGGTGGTATCCTGAAAAATACGCCTACTACACGAAAGGTAGTGTATCGGGTGCTATGCAATGGCTGTGATGCTGTTTACGTTGGCGAGACTAAGAAGGGTGTGATGACACAAGTGCAGCAGCACATGGCTGACACAGAGTATAAAGAAGAATAAACAGCATTGCAGCACATTGTATGGTGACTGAATCGCATAATGGCTGGGAGCACACCCCTTTTGATAGACACTGATAAGCCTTGAGTCTCTTGCCACCCATCTGCACGAGAAATGGGGGGAAATCTTATAACTTCTCAAGGCCCCTCAAACCCGAACTTCAACATTTTGCTGAGACGCGATTTCTGCAAAAACCTCTCTACAATGTGGAGGGACAACACGGGACGACGTGATAAATATCAGAGGCCGCGCTTTCTCCCAAATTCAAATCATGGAGGGTGCAGTCATGTCGGAAGAGTAAACAAGAGTTCTTGACAACTCTGATGAAGACAGATGTCATTCACACCTGTCTGTCAAAAATTAGCAAGACACTGAAACTGCGGTGATGTGTTTGTGATTTTGAAATTGAGTGTTAGTCTTTTCCTGTGTATGAACATGTACAGTATTGGACATTGGATTTTGAACACTTCATACAAACTAATTGTTCCTGGTAGATGCCAATGTTTGTGCAAAGTCTTTCCATTGTTGAAATAGAATAACGTTGCATGCACGTTTTTAAGCTATAGATAGTTCAATATGGCAAGAGGAATAAGTTTCATTGGGGCTGTGGCCCGAAGCCATGCGCCCTCCCTAAGAAAATACAATTATACAACCATATAATACGGCAAGTTTGTCATGTAACAATGGAGTTTTTGTCCAGGAAAAAGCACTGCATCTATACTTGTCAAAGAAATGTTCAAAATTCAATGTCCAATACTGTAGTTTGACATGAACTGTCATAGTAGAAACTACTTTCGTATTTTTCATTCCCTTTAGTTTTAGCTTGAATCGCTTATTTAATACTCCAATGCCCAAATTTAACGATATTAAAGCTATGCATAGCTCCACCACAACCAGGTGGCCTACATATTCATTACCCAACAGGCATTACCACCCAATCCTCACAATCGCTTGGGCATCGACGTAGTGTAGTCGACGCTAATAGCGCGCCGCAGTTTTTCCTTACATTGCTACAAGTTATGGCCAAACTGTCGTTCGAATTCGTGTTACAGACCATTGTGGTGTGCTCACACCTTAAAACCCCTGGTGAAACATAGGCGTGTCGTAAATGTAGAAATTGTAAACAAAGAAATGCGTAGTGTTAGTCAGTGGCTAACGGACTCGTCATTGTTTAATCATAGTGGGACATGTACTGATCTTTGCATTTTACATTTGTAATCCTACTCACTAGCTTCTCTTGCTTCCTTGTTTTCTTCGAGCCTGACCAGTGTGAAAACAATGTTACTAACTTATGCTTTCAGGAGAGTCTCATTTCAACGCATACCAACAACCTTTCCTGTATTTCCAAGTATTGCTGCTCACTGCCCAATTCGAGGCCGCTGTTGAATTTTTGTCACGCATTGAGCGATTGCGGTGCCACGCTGTCCATGTGGCCATCACACTGTTAGAATTGAATCTTTTAGCATTGCCTCATTCCATCCATGCACCGTTAAGTAAGACTTTTTTTTTTATATTGTTGTATATTTTTGCCTTGACCTTTGATAAGAAAGCATTGGTATTTCAGTACATAAAGACCCAGCAGATAAGCCATGTATGCGGAGGTTAAACTTTGCTCGTCTCATTATGATATACACAAGAAAATTCCAGTCAACAGATCCTCGTGAGGCATTGCAGTACTATTACTTCTTAAGGTAAGAAAGTTTGTACTGTAATAGGCTGTCTGCTGTATTCTTCAGCTCTGTATCACGTGTAGCTCTGTTTGTGCGAAGGAGATTCATAGGAACTTGCACCACTTCGAGTATAATGAGTTGTTAATTCTTTGTGTTGATTGTCGGAAAACAGCATTTAGATCTGGTCTGCATCATTAAACTTCTCTGAGTAACCTTGTCAGTGATAACTTCACAGTGGTGCTACTTCTAGTAGACAGACATGCTAAGTCTCAGATTCTGATTCTGAGACTGTCGTGTGGAGTTTAGGGTTAGCCGTCATGGTTGCCTTCCCCCAGGCTGTTGGCATGACACTAACCTGGCCCTCCTGTAGCCAGAACCCGACTCACTGTAATAACCCTCGGACTATTTCTCTTAGTAACGAGATGCAGAATCATGGCTCCCACCAGAGCATGGTTCTTGGGATACAGCTAAATTAGATTAAATCATCACTGATCAAACATCAACATCGTTGTTCGTTCAGTTCGTGATGTCCCTGATTTGGGCACCAGAGGAGCATCACAATTTTGACGCCTGCATTACAATTTCGAAATCTGAAGAAATATATTCTGGCTGCAGGCAAGCCAATGAGGGCTAGGTTAGAGGTCATGGCAACAGCCTGGGGGAAGGCAACCATGACATAGCTTTGGTGTTAAGAGTGGTGACAGCCTGGAATGCTGGACTAGAGGAAATAGGATGTGTTCAGTACTTTACAGCAGGCTCCGTTTCTGTGTAGAACCACAAGTTAATGGAATTAGTCAAGTTTTCCTTTATCCCTATGTGAACTTAATTGCACTGGGCTAACTTATACTATGCGATCCATGTATATTTCAGAGTAATAGATCTCAGGGTTTAGCTTGTTTAAGGAGTTCGGAAATC
Organism: Lithobius niger; assembly: GCA_023313725.1. NCBI lineage: Eukaryota > Metazoa > Arthropoda > Chilopoda > Lithobiomorpha > Lithobiidae > Lithobius > Lithobius niger. Next base: position 94,681 of record JAHWFP010122426.1, read on the forward strand.
CCAGGATAACAGTAGAAAGCCTCTTTAATGAAAATTGGAAAATATGCATTACCAAAAGTTTTTGTCTTTAGGATATGCAAGGTCAGCTGTGATAGTGTGATAGTTTGCTTCATAATGTCTGAATTGTAAGAGGCAGTAATACATCGTTTAAATAGGTTTAGTTAGATAGCTTGCACTCAACAGTTTTTAAAATGGTAGGCCTATATTGAAAACAAAAATTTTTCGACACAACAAATATGTTGGCATCATCATTTTCCTATATTTAGCTTATTCCTTTCAGTAAAGCCTTGGTCAAAAGTTTGTACATACTGTATAACAAAAGTATGATAAACATGCTCTATAGGTCATTAGTAACTACGCAGTTATTTGTACAAAAATTGAGCCCATTGTTGGCTTTAGTGTATCGGCTTCTATACCAATGTGTGCACTAATTGGTCAAATGTCACACATGGCAAGAAATTGCCTTGACGTTTAAATTCTAAACAAAAATACTCATTAATAGTCTGCAAATTTTCATATCCTGAAGAAAATAGGAGCACCATAATTTATCACCTTTATGGACATATACCTATCGAAATTCGCAGAATACCGATGAGTATTTTTGTCTTGAATTTGAGCGTCAAGACGATTTCTTCCCGTAGTTACTGAGCATTCAAAGTATTATGGTTGCTCTATGAGTCGCCCACACTTTGTTTACATATAAAATTGCAATTTCACAGTGGGCTCTTGCATAAAATAAAGCCGCAGGTTCAGGATATTTGATTTATTGTTGTGCATAATACAAACAAATTGTTAACGGGCACTTAAGAATGTGCACAAGGATGCATAAAAAATCTTTAAAAGCACAGGAGCAGCAGGTCTTTAGTATCAACCTCCTGGAAAGCTGTACGCATTAAAGACTCTCCTTATGTAAAGCAAGATACACTACTGTAATAAGAGAAAGAAAAATAAGACAACAGCCCCGACTAGGACTCAAAACCATGACTTCCTGCACACTAGACCGGGTGCTCTACCAAATCTATTACCAGGGAAACCTTTTCTTTCTTTCTCGGATTATTATATTTTGTGTTCTCACAACACCAGTTATTTCTGTTTACTTTGTTAACCCTTTATCGCGTGATTTATTATTTAAGTAGAAATCTCAATACGATACACTGTGAGTGATTTTTCAGCCATAAAATTGAAAATTCACAAATTTAAGATAATTTTTTTTCAACCCCAATAAAAGGAAGAGTGGAATTTGTGTAATGCAAAGTTTTGTTTTCAGAGATATGAAAGGAGTTCGTGGAGAAAACTTGTTCATGGCATGTGTCAGTGAGCTAGTGCTAGAGACCCGTGAGGTGAGAACCGTAGAATGCTTGGTATAATGACAAAACAAAAAAAAAAAACATTGCAACTACGAAATAATGATATTTGCTAATATTTTATAGTTTGAAATGCTTTTGGGTCGATTGGAAGCCGACGGATGCCGCACGGCAGGATTAATTGACATGTTCCTAAGAGATACTCAAAAGCATTCTGAGATTGTTGAACTGGTTGCATCTGATAGTGAAACCAAAGGACTTTTTGAAGATGCAGCTCGTCTGTATGATTTAGCAGGGGTAAGCTTGCATAGTTTCATGTCGTTGTCTGTTTCTCAAAGAAGGTATGCAATGAAAGAAACAAACGTTATTTATGCTATCATTGGAGCTTTTACTGTACTTCTTTTTTTCTCTTCTGATATCACATAAAATGTCCAAGAGAGTTTGACTTGAAGCGTAAAAAATTCAAAGGGCTGACCAAGTACTGTAAGAAATCAACACTACGTATAAAGCAAATATACCCCAGTAGCTATTGCTCAATCTAATGCAAGTGTTGAATGCCTTGATGTGAACACTGTTAAAGAAGGTGTGATCAGGACCTGACCAAAAATCGGTCAGCAGATTTAATTTAATTTTGGGAATACTTCGCCTTAATAAATATCAACGTGTATGTATTGTTCGTTCTAGTCTTATCTAAAAAAAATGGTTTATCCTGCAATGCCTCAGTCAGTTGGCTGTGTTTGCAGCCAGTTGTCATTTTCAATATCTCAGTTTTTACCACGGAAAGTATTGGTTGGTGAAAATGTCTCCGTCATTTTTTTTATTAGTTTTGCAATTTTACTAGACTTGTTACATAGTCTACCATGGGAGTGCTATTCCGACAATATTATGTATTGTGAGAATACAACAAATTTAGTATCGATTGTTCTCTGGTTCAAGTGAAGTAATTTTCATAAAATACGTTCCGGCTGGCGAGGAGGATGGCCGGATGGTTAACACGACTTGTCTCGTATGCTAAAGGTCCCTGGATCAATCCTTGTCTCCTAAGCAATTATTTTACACTTCAAAAATTCTTTTAGCTATTAGCAATAAAAAAGAAAATTTACTCTGTATTGTAGAATGAATGTGTATCAGTGTCAAATGGATATTCACAAGTATTTTTTTTCTTATTTGTACAGAAGCATGAGAAAGTATTGGAGTTAATGTGCAAGCTTCTAAGTCAGGTGGCGTGTCAACCGAACGCACCACAATCCCGTAGGAATCGTCTTCAGGCGATGGCTCACGACATTGCAACAAGGTATAACGGCAACAAATTTGTAAATAACTGTTAGCTAGAAGACAACAGCTGTGTATGGCTATAACAAATTACAGGTTTTAATTTCTTGTTACGAGCATATAATTGAAACGAAACTTGTTTAACCCTTTGGCGTCCGAAGGACGATATATAGTCGCATCAAAATTGTGTCTAAAACCTCCGATGAACGATATATCGTCGTCTCAGTTCGACACCCGTTGCAAAAAAAGAATTCCGCTTGCGTACAACGGAGGTGTAATTCCAATTAAATTAGGTATTTTGGAATGTATATTTTCAGTTTATTTAATTCATTGTCATCTTTTAATTACCTTAATTGAAGTTTCGTTGGCAGTATCGTCAAAATAGACGTTAGAATTGCTTTTGTTTGCTGAAAACGGCCCTTCGTTCAAGCTGTCGTAACTCCTCAACAACACAATGCACAGCCGCCATCTTGGTCGTGTTAAAAAGCTGGGAATCCCCATTTCCATGCCCGATTGAATGATGTCATCAACGTCGACGTCAACTGCCTTTATTCCTCGAATGAACTACTCCATTTCAACGACCTTTTTTAACCGCCGTCAGTATCGCGAGCTACGATTGGTTCGTTCGTGGCACGTGACCACTGATAGGGATGGGGCCCAGTCTCAAGTGACGTCACGCGAAGCGAGTCAAGGTCACAGCCATTGGAGCTAGCTCACGCGCGTCTCTTAACGGACAGCCGGCTAGGAATTCAATGGCGGCAGATTGTGGACAAAAACGGATAGCTTTCAAAGATCGTGAATACTGGGGAAGTAGAACAACTATTTGTACGGTATTAAAAGATCAAAAAAAGATTTCGGAAGCAGTAAACGATGCTGTAAATGGAAGAATAACCAGAGGATGTTATCATTGCAGGGTCTCCTAGGTTCTGCAAGTTGAATATTTTCGTAAGTGCATTTACGTTGTCTAACTTAACAATATGTTTTAATTACGAAAATGTAATACGATGGGTTCTAGTATATTTTTGTGCAATAACTTAACAATATAATTATTACGTCTGCAATTTTTTATACCTGGAGAACGCATAATTATTTTACTGATGCGTGTAGCAAGTTTACGGCGGCCATGTTCTGCTCTTGGCAGTTTTCAGTGAGGAAACCTGAAATGAGCTTGGAGGTAAGTGGGTTAAATGGAAAGTAACACTAGTTAAAACTTGAGCTTATTTTGTGCCTGTGTGTGAGGAGAGAGAGAGGAGGAGAGAGACAAGAGAAAGGACCAATGAGAGGGAGAGGGGAGAGATACAGAGAGGTGAGTGGAGAGAGATGAGAGAGGGTGGTAGAGGAAAGTTGGGGGGGGGGGGGGAACCAGAGAGAGTAGAAGAGTGCGAGTTAGAGAAGAGAGAGTAGACAGATAAAGGAGAGAAGCAGGTTAGAGGTGAGAATGATAGAGGAGAGAATGATGGAGGAGAGAGTGGAGGGAGATGAGAGAGAGAGATAGAGGAGAAAAAGGGAAGAGGAAGGAAAATAAAGGAGAGAGGAGAGGGAGACTTATAGGAGATAGTGAGTGAGTTATAGGAGAAGGAGTTGGTGGAGAGTGCAGTAGTGAAGAAAGAGGTAGAGGAAAGAGGGGGGGAGAGGAGAGAGAAAGGAACACGATTAAAACAGAAATTTCTACGACTACAAGATTATGATTGTTGTAAGCCAGTAAGAACTATAACATGTAAAACAAGAATTTTGTAGATTCTTGCTGTTGTTAGTCCACCGTTTACTAGTTCCTGAAAGTACTTCATGTTGAAGCACTTTGGGTCATTGAGTGAAAAATGTACAGCGTAATTAAGGTTTTTTTGAAAATTTTCACAATTTTGGTAAATACCTGTAAGACAAATGGACTGTTCACTATGAATTACTGTTAGATTCTATTTTATAAATTTTCTTTCGGTAACATGAGCCGTTTTATTTTAAAGTCGGACATTGGGTGGAATTTCCTACATTGGGCATTACAACATACATCAGTGCAGCATTTCTACATTAAAACATTTTTTGCAGATACAAGTCAAGTGAACACACAGCATCTAAAGAATCTACAGGAACCTTTTACCTACTTTTGGATTTAATGATTTTCTTCGACCAGTATCATGCAAATAAACTACAAGAAGCCTTGGAAGTAAGTAACAGAAGAAAACACAAAAAAAACAGGGTAATGTTTGGTTAGCAAGGTCTTTCAATTAATTGAACAGCAAAATGTTTGGTTGAAGTGGTCAGAGCTCTACAGAACCTAACGGAACTTCATCAAAAAGTAAACATTTGTTGCTGTCGTACCAAGCTAACAATTTCAAGATCTTCCCTCTCAAGTCGTCTTGTAGGAAACTAAGGCTCGCCGTTACTGATATTGGCTAACTAGTTTGGTCAAATATCGGTTTTGCGATTTTCTCCAAAAATTGACTGTTTTTGATGTTTCAATACACCATTCAAACCGTTTTTTCGAGAGCTTCCAATGGTGCTAACTTCAGAGCAATAGCTTCAGTCGTTCTCAAATTATTAACAAAAACAGGTTCCAAAAAATGCACTTTACTGCAAGAAGCTTTCTCATAGAACTTTGAGATTGGGAATTTTTCATTAAATTTTGTTTCTAAATATGGAAGAAACTTAACTTATGAGGAGTAAAGTATCGGACTGTATCGGATCGGTGAAAGTTGATATCGGCCGAGCCTTACTTTGCACATACAATTACTATGACTGCTATGCTAATGTTAAAGCATTTATATTTCAAACTAAGGCTGCACTGATACTGATAGGCTGCCGATATTAGCGGTATCGGCAACTTTCGCAGAAATATCGATAACTCTGGAACCGTTCCAGATTACGACATGCGGTTCACAGGGCTTTGATCAGGAATCCACTGAGTATCTTCCCAGCTATGTTTTAACTGTGGGTTACTATTTAAATATTTTTTATTTTAATAATTATTGAACTTTGCAGAAAAATTGGGGATACAATTTTGGATATCGGTATCGGTGTAGCCTTATTTCAAACATTTAAAATATTTGAATGACTTGTTTCATCCATCGGGATGAATGTTTTGTCAAATGTTGTTTAGGAACCAACTTTAATCCCCCAATGCGACAAACCTTGCCTATCTTTAACAATCAAACGAAGCACAATTTCAAAATTAAGAATACCCTGCTAATTTCAACAGACCGTCTGTCTGGCTTATATAAAATAAATAAATATAACTTTGACCTTTAATGGTCAGGATGACGGAAGGGCGTTGGCCACTAAATCAGTTAGGCCACTAAATCAGTTGGCCACTAAATCACTAACTACATGCGTGTCGATCCATGCTTCCATTAGTGTCTTTAATTCCAAGAGCATCACAAAATCATGTGCTGATAATTTCGACGCAAACTAATTGTAATTATTGCTCACAGTTCGTCCATCACATAAGCGCGCCTGTATTTCATCTATACCATTCAAAACTTACGATTTGTTTATTTGCACATTTGTACGTCTTCTCCTCCAGAAGTAATCCCCTATGAAGGTGAGAGATGAAAGATTGAGGGAGAGCAAAGCGAGACACACATTGAAAACTAACTAACTTACGTTGTTTACTTTACGTGCAAATCGCTCGCTCTGCTCACTCAATCCATGCACCACCGTGCTTCAGAAACACGAATGTTTGCCACCCTTGGCACGTCGTTCTTTTAGGTTATTTTTGCGTGCATCCTTTTCCAGATCATCTCTCTTTGCTCGAGGAGGTGAACAAACATCATGAGGGTTTTGACGTTATTTTTTCAGGGTTTTTCGCGTTATTTAGGGTAATAATATCAAGTTACAGCAATGAAAATAGGCCTATACTGATCACAATTTAATTATCTTTCGTTTGGTCCTACTCCCATGTTTGTAAGTGCTTTGGCTCCAGAGGAGTAGAGCTACAAACACACGCACACCATACGTCCTTAATGCTGTAGATGGAGAGCACAGCAATCCTAGGGGGACATTAGCTAAACTAATCTAAATAAGATTAAAAACAATTTAAGGGTTTAAATTTATTTCGGGCATAAATAGCTAAAATAAGCGATTTTAGCACATACTGCTGGTAAGTATTTTGGTATAGTAAAGCCAGGCTTAAAGTTTTTGTATTTTTTTTAAATTTTGTACGCACACAACAATACGCAATTACCCTTTTAAATCTAAATGTCGGTCCGTTTGTAAATGAAGGTGGATTTAGGGATTTAGTTGTTGGAAGTATGAAATAGCTTTCAATGGTATTAACATGTAACTAAACTTGACACAGGTTATTCAACGTCTCAAACTGATTCCATTCCGAAGTGAAGAAATAGAAGAGAGAGTAGGAGCGTTCCGCCTCTATTCGGATGAAATTCGTAAAAATCTTCCAGACATCCTACTAGCCACCATGAACATACTGTACACCCAGTGTAAAAATGCCAAGTAAGTTGAAGGCAGTGTTCTTTTTTTTTTTTTTTGGTTTAACGTGGAAGACAGTTCTGACGGCGCTCGATTTATTTTTTAGGAATTCTGCAGCTAGAGGATCATCAGTAGCTGTCCAAGAAAATGCAAAGAAGGAGGAGGTAATTCATGCTTTCCCCATTAGCTGAGAAATTAGAAGTATTTGTTTCGCTGGAGATTATTGATTTCAGTAAGGCCTCAGTATCGGGGGGGGGGGGGGGGGTTAGGGTGTAGGTCGAATAGATTATGAAGCGATGTCGGTTCCTTTGCCAGTCTCTGTTAGACCCTGAATAAGGCGGGAAGACCATTACTAATACGTACTGTTGAGGAAACCTCGCCATTAGTCTGCAGAGACTTCTTGGCAAGGCATACAAATTGGCCAGTTTGATATCCTTTGCCATGCCAGCATTGACCCTGTTGTACGCATTGCGAACTGCACCTAGCCAGCATTGCATGCAACAGGTTCAATGCTGTTCACTAAAGTACAGTATTGTTTTTAAATGTTTTTAAGCAAGTATTTTTTTTTAATTGCAACTTAATAGCTTCCTTTAAAAACTGCCTATACTGCAGTGTGTGTGAGCCTTTATTCCATTTACCGGCGTTCGTACGCAACCTACGAAACCCTTTTCAGGGATTTTCAATGCCAATTTGATGAGCTTTGCACATTAAATTTAATGAATTATTCTTCCTTTTTTTTTTTTACAATCACGTAGGCTAACTGTAGTTTGCAGTGCAGAGCTAAATGAAAGAACAGGTGAACAAGGAAGGAAGTTTTGCTCAGCTTCCCCTTCCACCAAAAACTACTTCCATTGCACGGCAACTGCAGGAAGCTTCGTCCAGTAGAATTGCATTCAGTTGAGTAGTTAGCTGCAGATGTGTGAGGAACACACAGAGGCATAATAGGATGTTGTTAGCGGTATCGGGACAAACCCCACCCCGGGTTGTCCCGATACCCCTCCTAGGACAAAACCCCTGCAAAATTTTGAAAAAAAAATACTTTCCAGGCAATTAAAACGTTCAGCTTCATTAATTCTCCCCAGTATAAACTGTTCAGTGCAACCCAGAATAAACAATTCAGTAGAAGGTTGGCACAGAAGTTTTCAGTCTAACGTTGGAAGTAGTCACCCGAATGAGTTTTGTCAAATGCATTAAAAGTGAACAGGCACTGCAGCAAGTACATCTGACGCAAGCTCTGAGGTCGCAATCCTCAACCAAGAAAGAAAAAAGTATGCGGCTCGAAATACCAATCATAATTGGGACATTTGGTAATTGATTAATTCCATTAATGTTAGGGGCTAAATAGAAGCACGCTAGACTATTTGCGAGGAATTGCACATAACCAAGGTAATCTTGAAAGTTGATTTTTTCCTGTAGTGGAGTTTACTCTGTCTTTTTAGCCTAACTCTGTGACGATATTATATTCGTAATAAATTTGTCAACTGCACAGACAGTACTTTATTATATTAACTAAAGGAGGGGGGGGGGGGATTAGCTAATCTTTTTTATAAGATAAATAATGGATTTTTATTTTATTGCTTTATTTTATTGTCCCGGGGGGGGGATTGTCCTAGACTCGTTGTTAGCATTCATTCAGAACGTGAGTCGGCATGCTCAAGAATTACAGTAACACCAGACGTTTAAGCGTGGAAAGTGCACTCGATATTACCGTAAATTGCGTATTAAATGCCGTAGGCAGTTAATCGTTTAAGGACTGCATTTGCGCTAAGGTCTCGTAACGGACTTGTAGATAGAAAATAATAGCTTCTCACCCACTTGAAGTAAGGGAATGTTACACGTGTCATTTTTCTCCTTAATGATCTGGTCTTCCTATCTTACTTTTTACTTTTACATTAGTTGACTGTAAGTTAGTGATCTGACCTATAGAAGAGCTACAAACAATGATTATACGGCGGTTAAAAGGGGGGGGGGGGGGGGGGCAGAACACAGTTATAATTCATCTGTCGAATCCTACATCTGTCTAAGGTGGGTGTTTAGGCCTAACTCCATTGCAGAAAAGTCGGTGTTTTCACGTATGTGATCTGGGCTAAGTCTAGGATTAACACAATGCCTTTATTCTTATTTATTCACATATTTAGTTTATTTCATCGTTCCTCCTCCAGATTCCTAAATAATTCACAGTAAACTAATTTATTAGAAAGCGTGATCAACCATGAAGGTAGAAAGATGACGTGGGCATTTTTTTTATTAAAAAATGCAGTGCAATTTTAAAATAATCTTTGCAAATTAATCAATTGAAGCAGAGCATTCTTAAGTGTTAAATCTGGTACAGGGGTGTGCGATACTATTGAATTTCGATACCGATACTTTCTTGGTATAGTGGTACCGGAATTTGAAATTGGGTATCGAACTGTCAGTAGTTTCGATGCAGTATCGTTAAAGGTATATGTAAACAGCGTTACGCCTACCTTCAGTCATTATGACGTTTTTAAAGACTTGAACATTCGGAGATTTCCTTTGCACTTCATCATTTACCATCCATTAAGTTCCTTTAATTCTCGAAGTATCAGCATTGAGAAAGTATCATGATACCAATACATGGAATAATAAAGTATCAGTAATTCAGTATGGAATTTAAAAACCTGGTGTTGCACATCCCTACAGGTTTATAAACATTAAAAAACACTGGCAACTTACATTTCGGGACAAAATCCGACAGGTCCCATTATTCAAAGGAACAAAAATAAAAGGCTTCACTCCTTTTTATTTTTTTTCCCTTTGCATTTGTACTTGTGGCATGTTGTCGCGTTACAGCTTGTTTTTTAATGTTTAATGTACGTTTTAATCTGATTCTGCTTGATGGATTGGAATTTCAGCAATTTTACACCCCTCCCACTACAACCAGTAAATGCAGTGGGAGGGGTGTAAATACAAGTGTCCTCACCATCAAATTTGGCTTGAAATTTGCTTTACTGAAATTGCTCTTTACCACAATGAAACCAAATATTCAGGAATGCACACCTTATTTTCTCGCATATAAGCCGCACCCGCACAAAAAAATTAGTCCTGTTAAAATGACCAGCAATTTGGTGAAATTATCGTCACATCCGTATACGAACCGTAGGTCGCTTTTTTCTGACAAAAATATTTCGAAAGAAAAAGTGCGGCTTGTATGAAAGACAGTACGGTAGTTCTCGTAGGTGGATGTAGTCTATTTGATCGTTGCGCAAAATTTTAATTGTTTGCATTTTTGTTTCAGTACATAACATATTTACGCAACCAAGCTCGATCACTTGTCACATTTGCAGGGATGATTCCTTATCGAATGCCAGGAGACACCAATGCCAGATTAGTTCAACTTGAAGTGCTCATGAACTGAACTGAACTCTAACAACTTAAAAAAGAAGAAACATTTTAATTGCAAAAATTTTTATACATCAAATGCAATAAAACCTTTATTAAGAAAAATTATAAACCTTGTCCTACAATGTCAATCCTTGATTGCATCCAACTGATGAAACCACTGAAGATATGCATAGGCCTCCACTCAAATCTACAACTCGCCCTTCCTTAGCCTGTGCAAAAAGAAAAAAAAACATCATTAGGCCAAAACCTTTAATTATACACCTCTCATTAGAAACAGTGTAACCACGAAATGTAGTTGGGCTATATAAATGTTTCTCAGACTTCGTAAACATGCTAAATATCGTTTATATGGCTCACTTCCCAGCAAGTATTGCTCCCGACCAAGACTGTCGTGTATAATCAGTAAGGCTCGGCCGATACCAACTTTCACCGATGCTTCACCGTAAAGTTAATGTTTCTTCCATATTCAGAAACAAAATTTGATGAAAATTTCCAATCTCAAAGCTCTATGAGCAAGTTTCTTGCAGTAAACTGCATTTTTTTGGAACCTGTTTTTGTTAAATAATTTGAGGACGACTGAAGCTATCACTTTGAAATTATCACCATTAGAAAGCTCTCGAAAAGATGGTTCTAATGGTGTATTGGAACATCAAAAACTGTCCATTTTTGACGAAAATATTGCCGGTATCGGCCGAGCCTTAATAATCAGACCTCTAACCAGGCATGTCATTTCAAAATGAATCACTGCATATGTCGGACCAAAAGTAGGCTTCCAAGGCTAAAAAAAAAAAAAAAAAAAAAAAGGCAGCAATTCTGTTAGTCCGCTAGTTACCGAGCGACCCCTTCAGTAGTTTTGGACGCGATTTGCTAAAAATATAGTACGGGCGATCGGCAGGTAGTAATCGCCACTTCCGTTAAACGAGTTGCCTTGTTCTAACTGCTGCAATTTACCCTCGTAGACTTATACAAGTTTTAAACGCATCCCGGTGGCTCAGCCATGCACAGATTTCCCCCAATTGGAACCAAACGTGTTTCTCAAAGCCAAGTGTTATCTCTGGGAGTTGAGAGGGCCACGGCACCCCAATGCAAGCTTATAGAGTGGCCCCCATCTAGGGACAAAACGTGGTCACATGTGTGAGGTGTGAATTTTAATGCCGTGTAACTTTTGGTGGGTTGCAAGGGAGTTTTGATTCATTTGAAGGCATTCCACACGCGACCACCAGTTATCATAGCGTCGGGAGATGAGCAGAATACTGAATTTCGACAAGCGTGTGAACTTGGCTTCTGTATATTCTTTTGCTATTACCTTTATGGTGCTGTATACTACACTGTTTTGTTTTGGTGTTGTTTATTTATTTGAAACTGCAATACTCCAAGGAACAAAAAACAATGAGAAGCCCACAGATGCAAAGGCAATCAATCAGTACGGCTGTAAAGAAATCGTGTGTTATTCAACCACTTTGCACGCTGAACGTAATAATACCTATTGCCATCTCTTAACTAAGTATTTTTTTCTGTTTATGTGTACAAATGATAACCTAAATCAAATATGACCGAATAGTATTAATTTTTAGTAAAATATATGCATATAAACTTTTATTGTATTTTACAACAATTTAGTGGGCTCTTTTTAAAAACTAAGACAAAACTACAGCCAATTTATGAATGGATGTGCACCCATATCTTTTGTATTTTTAAAATAAGGGTTTCGTGTGTGAAGTGACACGGAGTGTGCCCGTATCTCGTACAGGGCTAGATGCCTTGGCCAAACTTTCACCAGGCAGTTGTAAGTTTCATGTGGGAACGAATTTCACTGGGCCATTCCAGGTGGGACTATGTTTTTATGTGATGAAGTTGCTCACACGATCTGGTAGTTTTGCCTGCACCGATCTAGTTATTTCTCGTATTAATAATGTTATCACTCAAACCAACTTCTGGACAATTTTTTTATCGGTTGACCTTCAGCTATTTAGTGACGATTTGTTTCATTTAAGCAAACAAACAATGTTTAGTTCCTACTTTTGGGAGAGAAAATTTCTTATTCTGTTCCTTTATTTTTTGAAAATAAAATCGGCTCCGACCCCTGTGATACTTACCGCCCGAAAATCAAGAAACATTTCCTTGAATGCCAGGAAATCGGAAAAAGTGAGTAGCATTTCAAACACTTCGCCATCTAGTTCAGACTTTCGTAATCTGCAAAAAAAAAAAAATCAATGCTTGCATTATTCAATGAATAACTCTCACATTTCAATTCATCAAATTAACAAAATAAATGACGAGGAACATCGCTGCAATCATACTGTGAAAAGATCGATTCGTTATAAAAACACTACGAAATACGCAAAACTTCACAACACGGACTCACACTTAGTCCAAATTTTCGATACCACCCAGATATCTTCGT